>ML802271.1:22227-48313 GCA_009831015.1 Picea engelmannii
TTTGGGATTTGTGATCACGTCCAAAATCCTTGTATTTGGAAAGCCATAGCTTTTTAGTTGTGACCCGGAACTGAGCACCAGTTGTTGGAACTTGGAAAGTATAGATTGGGATGGTTTTTCAGTGGTCATATTCACACTTTGGATTAATATTAAGTTATAAGTTTTGAAAGTTATCCATTCAAAGAAGTTCACAAAAAAAATTGTTCAAATTAGATGCCCACTAACCATAGGAATTGTACCAAGGATGCTAGATATGTTCAAATTATAGTATGCCAAAGCAAAAAGATATGTAATTTCTAACTATTATTATACATCTCAAAGTGAAATCATGCAACAAGGCACCATATTATGTCAACAGCCTGACAGTGCCAAAATGTGTGAAAGTGGGTTAATAGTTAATGTGTGAAAATGTTATGAAAACAGAGAAAGGAAATGATTTTCATTATCCATACACCACAGTGAGCACTTTGTTGATTATTCTTTAGAAGTTCTGGTGGAATTAAATTAAACAAGAGACAAAAATCAAACAGAGTTAATATTGTCTCTATAGCCCGTGAAAGATGAAAGATGCCAAAAATTCAACACTTGGATTGTTCACCACACATTTACGATAACTTTAATCATCATGCATTAGTTTAGTGTTGCCATATGTGATTCAAATTTAATGTTGTCCAGATAGATAGTTAGCCACTAATTCATAAGAAAAACTAGAGTGTTGTAGCATACTTTTTAGAACCTAACATGTAAACTATGAAGGAACAACATGCTACCCTTTGGTTGTTGTGGCATGAGATGAAAACATTATCAAACTATAGTATAAATTGTGAAAAGACAACAGTAAAGAGATTTGTAGACTATGTAATAAAGCACCCAAGGCAAATAAATAAGAAAAATCCATTTTATTTATATTTCACAATTGGGTTTGTTACATAATATTTTATTCATGGTTTTTCTAAGGTTTCATTGTATGGATGATATTTACTTGGATTATTCTCAGGGTTATTAGTGGGAAATGTTGATGCTTTATAGAATTGGTGATCCAAGTGGATATTGGTGGCCACCCACCTGTTCCAAAGCCCAACTAGCTCATCTTGACAGTTTTTCAGTTCAGCACGTTTCTCTGTAATGGGGACATTTCTTTTTAATTGTGGGTTCTGCAATTTTGGGGTTGTCCTGAAGCTCTACCAAGCATCCAGGTGGATAATGGTGACCGCCCACCTATTCCAATTGACTTATTTTGGACGTTTTCATGTCAGTACATATTTTTGTACTTACCGGGCCGTTTTGGGGCCCTAGACAGTGTTTTCTTGGCTTGCCACAGTCAAACTATAAACAAAGTCAAATTTTGATAGCATAATGTGTATTTCTCGAAAATACCTTTCCAATGGGATATCACGCACCTAAAATGGAGATTGTATGAAAAAGTTATGACCCCAGGAAGTTGATGTACTAACTTACCCCAACATGACCCACATGACTTTTGGCGCTTCATCTACTAGGGTTAGGGTTTTGGAATTCATGTTTATTATAAAGATGCCTTCAGAGCCTCATTGTACTCATGTTCTTGTGAATGAGTGTAGCCTTCACATCTCTTCTCAGAGATAAGCTGCCACCATTCTAGCGAGTCTTTCACTCTTTATTTTTACAGTATCTGTACATTTATTTCATTAATAAAAATCACGTATTACTGTATTTCTCTATTTCTGGTAATATTTATGTGCACTCCATTGTAATATCTCTACTTTCATTTCGTTCCGAAAATAATCCAGATCATTGGTATCAGAGCAGGATGATCTTGATAATTTTTCAGTGCATGTCCCCAAAAAGGTCCAAGTATAGCAAGTTGGGTCTCAATCTTATCACTCTTCAGGAAAATCACTCACGCATGCCCAAGAAACCCTCCATGGTAGAAGAAAATAAAAATGGCGGAGCAAAAGATTCTATTAACATGTTGCTTGAGCAAGCTCTCATGAGATAGAGGGACGAAATAATGGAGAATTTTTCCCACATCCCTCAATGTCTGCTGATAGCAACATGTGCATCTTCATCAAGCGGCCACTTTGGAGGAACCTCTCCCTTCAAGGTACAAATTAATTTTTATATTCCCATATTTGAAGGTCAGATAGATGCAGATGACTTAGAAAAATGGTTAAATCTTCTAGAAGGTTATTTCTCAGTTCAAAAAAATTTCGACAGGGAAAAGATCACCTTCACACTCCTCAAGCCTCTCCCCCATGTCAAACATTAGTGGGAAAATTAATGCGAGAAAAGTTCCACAGAGGAATCTGGAATATATGGGGTTGAGCCCACTTGGGATTTTTTTGTGGATGCAATTAAGGAACAATATTACCCTGTTGATAAATATGAAGACCAGTACATAAGGTTGGAGTTCACAAATACTTTCCATACCTTGTGCACCAAGTTGGGTATCAAAGACTCCAAGCAGCATTTGGTTCTGAAATACCCTAGGGATATGCATAGGTACATCCAAACCGAAATGGATTTCCTAAACATTTCATCATTGGGAGCTGCCTATCGATATGTTGTCAAAATCGAATAGAAATTTAGGCACCAGAACAAATGGGAGTTTGGGTCTGCAAATCCACACCAACAAAAGCATGATAAATACGGCCCTAACCAACAACCTCCCGAAAACCATTCCAAGACATAAGAAAATAAGGGTAAAGGAAAGATGAAGAATGACATTGGGAAGTGGTCCGACTTCCACAAAATCCCCTCGCACAACACCGATGAATGTCGCTCGAAACAGTCATTGGTGGTCGAGCTCAAAGACAAGGAGTAAAACCCTAATTTGGAATATGATCCAGAAAATAATGAAAAAAGGAAGATCATCAACGTAGACCCCATTGCTATTGTCATGACCGCAACAATTCAATCAGAATAACCAGTAGATCCTGAAGAGGGGGAGCACCTCTTCCATTCACAGATGTGGGTGAAGGGGACCCTGTTGATAACGACAGCCAAAAGAACCTCATCTTAGATGAGGTCGTAAAACAGTTGGGGTTATCGACAACACCACACCCGCATCCATACAACATCGGGTGGCTTCACCAAGGATGAGATCTTTGTGTCAACCAGCAGTGTCACATGTCCTATGGTATCCAGCACACCAAGGATGAGGTAGTGTGTGATGTTTCACCTCTTGATGTCTGTGATGTTGTTTTGGGCCAGCCATATATGTGGAAACGTTATTTTTTTTATGATTCTCTACCCCGTAGTATCATTATTACTCTAGGGGCTAGCTCTACAGGATACCATAGGTATTTATGACTACTATTCCGCAAAAATAGTTTCGCAAGGTAATCTCTCATACAAAAAAATTCAGCATCTTCACAGTTTGTTCAAAGGATGCACAGAAGGCCACTACAACCACTATAGCCTCAGCACCTTCTATCCAATAAAAGTAGATTGCAAAAGAGAAGGGAGATATTATTTCTTCACCTTGATGGTGTCTACATAATTCCCTATTAAGCCCAGCGACAACAGGTTGGTGGAATAGATTCAACCTTGCCAGCAATAGGTTCATGACATCCTTCCACAGACCAAGCAGCACAACTTCTCCAACAAGGCACGCAGCTCACCAAGATCCAGATTCAGCAAACTCTTTCCCCTCTTCCCTGGGAACTCAATGCAATGGAGAGAATTTCTTCTGAAGGGTACCCCATTGCATTTCATTGTTGATAGTGGTAGCTAGAAGAACCTCATCTCAGCTGAGGTCGTTAAACAGTTGGGGTTGTCGACAACACCACACCTGAAGCCATACAACATTAGGTGGCTTCACTAGGGATGAGATCTCTGTGTCAGCCAGCAATTCCACTAGTCTTATGGCATCCATCCCTTCAAGGATGAGGTAGTATGTGATGTTTCCCATCTTCATGTTTGTGATGTTGTTTTGGGCCAACCATATATATGCAAAAGTCATGTTTTTTATGAGTGTCGACGTCGTAGTGTCATTATTACTCTAGGGAATCATCTCTATAGGATACCATAGGTAGTTATGATTACTATTACACCAAAGCAATGCAACAAGGTAATCTTTCATATTGCAAAATTTAGCCTCTTCATAGTCTATTCAAAGGATGCACAAAAGGCTACTACAACCATTGTAGCCTCAACACCTTCTATCCAACAAAGTAGATTACAGAAGAGAAGGGAGATATTTTTTATTCACCTATTATGGTACCTACACAATGCACTATCATGCCCAACGACAATAGGTTGGTGCAATAGATTCAACCCCGCCAGAAACAGGTTCGTGACAGCCTTCCACAGACCAAGCAATGCAACTTCTCCAACAAGGCACACAGCTCACCAAGATTTAGATTCACCAAGTGATCTCCCCTCTTCCCTGCGAACTCAACGCAATGGAGACCATTGCTTCCTAAGGGGCGAGGACTGATTGAGGTGGATATTAGTGGCCACCCACCTATTCCAAATTCCAACTGGCTCATCTTGACAGTTTTCAGTTCAGCACGTTTCTCTGTAATGGGGACATTTCTTTGTAATTGTGGGTTATGCACTTTCGGGGTTGTCCTGAAACCCTACAAATCATCCAGGTGGATAATGTTGGCTACCACCTATTCCAAATAGCTTATTTTGGATGTTTTCATGTCAATACATCTTTTTGTACTTCCAAGGCCGTTTTGGGGCCCTAAACAGTGTTTACTTCACTTTCCATAGTCAAACTATATATGGAGTCAAATTTTAACAGCATAATGCATAGTTATCGAAAAGACCTTTCCAATGGGCTATCACATGCCTAAAAAGGAGATCGTATGAAAAAGTTACGACCCCGAGAAGTTGATGTACTAACTTACCCCAACAGGGCCCACATGACTTTTGGCACTTCATCTCCTAAGGTTAGGTTTTGAATGTCTAGGGTTTTGGAATTCATGTTTATTATAAAAAGGCCTTCAGAGCCTCATTGCACTCATCTTGCGAATGAGTGTATCCATCACATCTCTTCTCAGAGATAAGTTGCCACCATTCTAGCGAGTCTTTCACTCTATATTTTTACAATCTCTGTACATTTCTTTCATTAATTGAAATCATGCATTACTTTATTTCTTTTTTTCTCATAATATTTATGTGCACTTCATTGTAATATCTTTTCTTTCATTTCGTTCCGAAAATAATCTCGATCAGTGGTATCAGAGCAGGCTGCTCTTGATCATTTTTTAGTGCATGTCCCCAACAAGGTTTGAGTATAGTAATTTGAGTCTCGAGCTTGTCTCTCTTGAGGACAATCGCTCACGCACACCCAAGAAACCCTCCATAGCGGAAGAAAAGAAAATTGGTGGAGAATAATATTGTATTAACCTTTTGATTGAGAAATCTCTAACGCGACAGAGGGATGAAATGAAGGAGAATTTTTCCCACGTCCTTTAATACGTGTCGATAGCAGCAGGCGCATCTTCATCAAGCGGTCGCTTTGGAAGAACCTCTCCCTTCAAGGTACAAGTTAATTTTGACATTCCCATATTTGAAGGTCAAATAGATGCAGATGCTTTAGAAAAATGGTTAAATCTACTAGTAGGTTATTTATCTGTTCACAATTTTTCCGACAGGGAAAAGATAACCTTCGCACTCATCAAGTATCTCCCCCATGTCAAACATTGGTGGGAAACTTACTGGAAGAAAAGTTCCACAGAGGAATCCAGAATATATGGGGTCGATCCCACTTGGGATTTTTTTGTGGATGTGATGATCCAGGTGGATATTGGTGGCCACCCACCTATTCCAACTGGCTCCTTGTGTCTGTTTTTTGTTTATCATGTTCTTTTGTACTGCTTTGTAATTGTGAGTTTTACACTTCTAGGGTTGTCTGAATCCCCACACATCCCCCAGGTGGATACGGGTGGCCTCTCGCCTAATCCAAATAGATTATTTTGTATGTTTCCATGTCAGCACATCTTGTTGTACTTCCAGGGTTGTTTTGGGTCCTTAAACGTTGTTTTTTTGGCTCACCACAATCAAATTGTAGACAGAGTCAGATTCTGACAATGAAATGTCTATCTCTCTGAAAGACTTTTCCAGTGGTCTATCACGCGCCTAAAATGGAGATCATATGCAAAAGTTATGACCCTTGGAAGTTGAGGTACCAAATTACACCAACTTACCCATAGGGGCCACATGACTTTTGGCATTTCACCTTCTAGGGTTAGGTTTTTTTATGTCTATAGTTTGGGAATTCATGAGTAATATCAAAAAGGCCTCTGGAGCCTCATTTTTATCCATTATACTCAGACGGATGTGTGTAGAAACCAAATCTCTTCTCAGCCATAGCTACCACCATTAGAGCAAGTGTTTCAATTCTGCAGTTTTACAGTTTCATCCTATTTCATCATTTAATAGAAGATATTGTTCACTGGATATTTGTGTTATTCTTCATATCTCTATGTTTATTGTATTCATTCTGTTAATCAATTTGTTTCGCTCCTAAATCTGGATCAGTGGTATCAGAGCAGTCTGCTCTTCATTTATTTTTCTTTGTGCATGTCCTCGACAAGATCTAGGTACAAGAAGTTGGGACTCGAACCAATCGAGCCATTACAAGATCAGTCACCCTGATCCTAACAAAAACCCATGGGGGATGAAAAGAAAGATGATGGAGCAGGAGATCCTATTAAAATGTTGCTCAAGGAATCCCTCGTGCGAAAAAGGAACGAAATGATGGACAACTTCGCGCAGATCCTTTGATGGTTGCCCACAGAAGAAGCATCTTCATCAAGCGACCATGCAACCCCCTTCAAGTTACAGGTTAATTTTGATATTCCATTATTTGAAGGGCTGATAGATGCGGATGTTGTAGATAAATGGTTGAATCTGCTCGAAGGATATTTTTCGGTCCACAATTTTTTCGATAGGGAAAAGATCACTTTTTCACTCCTCAAGGTCATTCCCCATGTTAAAGATTGGTGGGATACTTACTCTGAGCAAAGGGCCGTGGAGGAATCTACAATGTTTTTGGTCACCCCTACATGGGATTCCTTCCAGGATGCCATTAAAGAACAGTACTACATGTTGGAATCTAAGAGAACCAGTACACCAGATGGACCACCCTACGTCAAGAAAGGGACCAGACAGTACCAGATTTCACCAATATTTTCCATACCCTACGCACCAAATTGGGTATGAAAGACTGTGAGTATCATATGGTGCTCAAATACTGTGGTTATTTTCATAGATACATTCAAACAGAAATGGATTTCCTGGACATCGCCTCATTGGGCATAGATTATAGATACGTTGTCAAGATCGAGCAGAAATTTAAGCAAAAATGACGATAGTTTTGATCTGCAAACCCCTCATAGCATAAGCAGGGCAAAGGCAACCCCAACCCACACAGCAAGGGACCAAGTCAAGATGGTCGCCCTCGGGAAAACCAGTCTAAGCTGCAACACAAGAAGGGCAATGAGAAGATGAAGAAGGACATAGGAAAATGGTGTGAGTACCATAAAAGTCCTTGGCACAACACCAAAGAATGTGGCTCCAAGCAGTCCCTCATGGCCAAGTTGAAGGCTTCTAAGTCAAAGGTCGATTCTGATTCTGAGTCAAATCCTGAAGGAGGGAAGCGGATTATCGATGTTGAACCTAGTTCCACTGTCGCTACCACCAATGTTCGTCCAAGTGAACCAGAAGAACTAGAGGAAGGGGAACGCCTCTTTCACTCGCAGATGTGGGTCAAGGGGGCTCTGATTCATTTCATTCTCGACAGCAGTAGTTAGAAGAACCTGATTTCAGTGGAGGTCGTCAAGCGGTTGGACCTACCAACGAAACCACACATGTATCCCTACACCATCGGTTGGCTTCACCAAGGAAGAGATCTATGTGTCAGCCAACAGTGTCATTTTCCCTACGGCATCAAGCCTTTCAAAGATGAGGTACTATGTGATATTTCTCCCCTTGAATTTTGTGATGTTATTTTAGGACAAACATATTTATGGAAGTGTCTAGTTGTGTATAATTCTAGACCCCATAGTGTTATTATTACTTTGGGTAGACAATTGTACAAGATTCCATAGGTAGCACCGCCTACTGTTATTTCTTTAATATCTACTAAGAAATGCAGTAAGGTCATTTCACAGACCGGGAGGTTCATCTTCTTTGTGATCCATTCTCATAGTAAGAAGAAGGTCACTGCAACATCTGTGGCCTCTACACATCGCCTCTCTTTGTAGCAGAAGCGAGTGGATGGGATCATGGAAGAATACAGAGACATCTTTGCCTCACCTACAGGGGTACCGACACACTGCCAAGTCAAGCATCCAATTGATCTGACCCCCGATGCGCCTCTACCTAATGGATGATTTTATCAGTGCTCGCTGATGGAGAATGATGAAATCAGGCATCATATCCAAGAGCTTCTTCAAAATGGGAAAATCAGGCCCAGCTCCTCCGCTTGCGGAAGCTCGATTGTATTGGTGTAGAAGAAGGGCTGGACTTGTCGACTCTGCATTGATTAAATATCCTTAAACAAAATCATAGTCAAGAACTGCTACCCCATTCACAAGATTGATGAACTTCTTAACCAACTCAAGGGGGGGAATTTATTCAACAAGATTGACCTAAAGTCTGGCTACCACCAGGCTCCCATCGAACCAACTGATGTATGGAAGACAGCCTCCAAGTCTAAAAAAGGTCTATGTGAATGGCTAGTCATGCCCTTTGGCTTCAAAAATGCACTCGCCACTTTCATGAAGTTGATGGATGATGTATTGAGACCCTTCACCAACTCCTTTATGGTAGTATATTTTGACGACATCCTCATATTCAACAGAACATGGGAGGAGCACATGTGGCATATTCAACAGGTTTTGAGCACTCTGCAATAGCACAAGCTTTATGCCAACTTGGAAAAATGATCTTTTGTCATGAACAGGGTCCAATAGTTGGGCTACATTGTTGATGATCATGGGGTACATGTTGATCCATCTAAGATCCAAGTCATCTATGACTTGCCATCCCCAATCACACTGACCGAGCTTTAGAGATTTTTGGGACTAGCCAACTTCTACCGACGGTTCGTGTTAGGATTCTCCCATATTGCATGGGCCCTCAACCAAGTGACCACGGTCGATGGCAGGGCCAAGTTCATGTGGGGGAAGGAGCAGCAATGATCATTCAATGATCTGAAGCATCACTTGTTCTCAGCTCCAGTACTCTCCTTGTCCAATCTGCAGCAACCATTCGAGATTGAGACTAATTCAACTGACTATGTTGTGGGTGCAGTTCTCACTCATCATGGGCATCCGGTGGCATACCATAGTGAGACACTCTCTGATACTATCCAGAAATACCCCACCTATGACAAGGAAATTTATTCCATTGTACAAGCATGACATCAATGGAAACATTACATTCTAAGGAAAGAGATCATCATACACACTGATCACAATCCTCTGCAATTCATCCAGACACAGGGGAAATTGCAGAACGATTGCCATCAGAAGTGGTACACCTACCTGTAGCAGTTCCATCTCAACATCAAGTATAAGATAGGTATCTCTAATAGTGTCATTGACTGCCTCATTCGGCCTCCTCTAGCTGCACTCACCACTGTGCTCCATTCCTGTGGACATGACACATCTGAGTGGCCCAAACTTTATCTAGATTTTGTACTGCATTTTCCATTACCAAGCCCGCCATCAAGAAGCAAGGCTTATACACCCCTCTTCCTATTCCCTAAAATCCTTGGGAATCCATCTCAATGGACTACATGTATGGTTTTTCATCAACCAAGTAAGGAAATGACTGTGTGTTTGTGGTCGTTGATCATTTTTCAAAGATGGCCATCCTTACAGCCTATAAGAAGAATTTCACAGTGGCAGATACTGCCAAGCTCTTCTTCGAACGAGTGTGGGTCCACTTTGGGATACCAAAGACCATCATCTCTGACCAATACAACAGGTTCCTCAGCAACTTTTGGTCAAGACTCTGGTCTATGTTGGACACCAAGCTCAAAAAATCCACTACTTTCCACCCCCAAACCGATGGCCAAAAAAAGTTCGTCAATTAGATGATTGTTCAAATCCTGCACATGTAAAATTATAAGCATCCACATACATGGGATGAGAGTCTCCCATATATCCAACACAGTTACAACAGGGCTCTCCATATTTCCATCGGCCATAGCCCATTTCAGGTGGGTCTAGGATTCCAACCCTTGGGACCCATTGATGTTGCACTTCCTCTTGCCACCGCACAAACAGAATCTTCCCCTGATCAGTCTACGATCAACAAAGCCACCAGATTCATTGAGCGGATTTAGCACATCCGCCAATAGGTCCAGAAGATTTTACAGAAATCCAATGCTAAGTACAAGCAGCGCCATGATCAACATAGGGTACCACACGAGTTTCAGTTTGGCGACAAAGTCTAGTTACATTTGCAGAAGGAGAATCTCATCGGGCCCCATCGGAAGCTTCACCCACTTCCTTATGGGCCTTACACTATCACCAAGGTCGTGGGTAGCAATGCTTTTGATCTCAACACTCCACCCTTCCTTGGTCAACACTCCACCCTTCCTTGGTCTGCATCCAGTATTTAGTGTGGACCTCCTTCGGCCATATTTTCCCCCATTATTGGACACCTCTGAGATCGCAAAACAAATGACACCAACAAATCTCAACCCTGACTACATGGAACAAGCATCCACTAATCAGATAGTGGACACACAGGTCAATGTCACTCGCCAGCAGCGGATCCATCTTTATCGGGTTGTCAAGGCAAGGAAAATCCTACACCAAGGAAAGTGGCTCACCCAGGGCCAAATCCAGCAGAAGTTTCCTCGCCTGATGGGGGAACTCAATGCAAAGGAGACCATTTATTCCTAAGGGGGGAGGATTTATCCAGGTGGATATTGGTGGCCACCCACCTATTTCAACTGGCTCCTCGTGCCCGTTTATTGTTTAGCATGTTCTTATGTACTGCTTTGTAATTGTGAGTTCTACACTTCTGGGGTTGTTTGAATCCCCACACATCCTCCATGTGGATACGGATGGCCTCTCGCCTAATCCAACTAGCTTATTTTGTATGTTTTCATCTCAGCACATCTTGTTGTACTTCCAGGGTCGTTTTGGGGCCCTAAACATTGTTTTTTCGGCTCGCCATTGTCAAATTATAGACAGAGTTAGAGTTTGACGACAGAATGTACAGTTCTCTGAAAGAAATTTCCAACGGGCTATCACGCACCTAAAATGGAGGTCGTATGAAAAAGTTACGACCCTTGGAAGTTGAGGTACCATATTACACCAACTTACCCATAGGGCCCACATGACTTTTGGTGTTTCACCTTCTAGGGTTAGGTTTTGGGATGTCTAGGATTTTGGCATTCATGACTAATATCAAAAAGGCCTCTGGACCCTTATGTGATCCATTTTTCTCAAATGAATGAGTGTAGCAGCCACTTCTCTTCTCAAAGATAGCTACCACCATTCGAGCAAGTGTTTCAGTTCTGCAGTTTTACAGTTTCAGCCTATTTCACTATGTAATAGAAGATATTGTTCACTGGATATTTTTGTTATTCTTCATATCTTCGTGTTTATTGTATTTAGTTTGTTAATCAGTTTGTTATGCTCCTAAATCTGTATCATGCAGTCAAGGAACAATATTACCCTGTTGATAACTATGAATACCAGTAAATGAGATGGAACACATTGCGGCAAGAGAAGAGCTAAACAATGTTAGAGTTCACAAATACTTTCCATACCTTGCGCACCAAGTTGGGTATCAAAGACTCCGAGCCACATATGGTTTTGAAATACCATGGGGATCTACATAGGTACATCCAAATCGAAATCGATTTCCTAAACATCTCATCATTGGGAGCTGCCTATTGATATGTTTTCAAAATTGATCAGAAATTTAGGCACCAAAACAAATGGGAGTTCGGGTCTGCAAATATACAACAAAAAAATCATGATAAAGATGGCACTAACCAACAGCCTCTTGAAAACTAGTCCAATACACAGGAAAAGTAGGGTAAAGGAAAGATGAAGAATGACACTAGGAAGTGGTGCGACTTCCACAAAATCCCCTGGCACAACACCAATGAATGTCACTCGAAATAATCATTTGTGGCCGATATAAAAGACAATGAGTCAAAACCTGATTCATAATATGATCCAAAAAATAATGAAAAAGGACAGATCATCGACGTAGACCCCACTTCTATTTTCGCAACCGCAACAATTCAACCAAATTAACCAGTAGATCCTAAAGAGGGGGAGCGCCTCTTCCATTCACATTTGTGGGTGAAGGGGACCCCCTTGCACTTCATTGTTGATATAGGCAGCCATAAGAACCTATTCTAAGATGAGGTCATCAAAAAGTTAGGGTTGTCAACAACGCCACACCTACAGCCATACAACATTGGGTGGCTTCACCAGGGATGAGATATATGTGTCAGCCAATAGTGCCTCCTATCTTATGGAATCCAGCCCTTCAAGGATGAGGTACTATGTGATGTTTCCCCTCTTGATGTTTGTATTTTTTTTTTGGGCCAACCATATATGTGGAAACGTCATGATGTTTATGAGTCTCAACCCCGTAGTGTCATTATTACTCTGGGGGTGATCTCTAAAGGATACCAGAGGTAGTCCGACTATTGTTCCACCAAAACAGTGCCGCAAGGTAATCTCTCATACTGCAAAATTCATCCTCTTCACAGTCTATTCAAAGGATGCACAGAAGGCCATTGCAACCAATGTAGCCTCAACACCTTCTATCCAATAGAATCATATTGCAAAACAGAAGGGAGATATTGTTTCTTCACCTAGGATGGTGCCTACACAATGCCCTGTCAAGCCCAACGACAATAGGTTGGTGGAACAGATTCAACCCCGCCAAAGACAAGTCTATGACAGCCTTCCATAGACCAAGCGGCGCAACTTCTCCAACAAGGCACGCAGCTCACCAAGATTCAGATTCCCCAAATGATTTTCCCTCTTCTCCGGGAACTCAACACAATGGATACCATTACTTCCTAATGGGGGAGGACTGGTCTAGGTGGATATTGGTGGCCACCCACCTGTTCCAAATTCCAGCTGGCTCATCTTGACAGTTTTGAGTTCAACTCGTTTCTATGTAATGGGGAAATTTCTTTGTAATTGTGGGTTATGCACTTATAGGGATGTCCTAAATCCTTTCAAAGCATCCAGGTGGATAATGGTGACCTCCCACCTATTCCAACTGCCTTATTTTGGACGTTTTCATGTCAGTACATCTTTCTCTACTTACAGGGTCATTTTGGGACCCTAAACAGTGTTTTATTGGCTTGCCACGGTCAAAATATAAACGGAGTCAAATTTTGATCACATAATGCATAGTTATCGAAAACATCTTTCCAACAGGCTATCACATGCCTAAAACGGAGATCGTATGCAAAAGTTACAACCCTGGAAAGTTGATGTACTAACTTACCCCAATGACGCCCACATGACTTTTGGAACTTCATCTCCTAGGGTTAGGTTTTTGGATGTCTAGGGTTTTGGAGTTCAGGTTTATTATAAAAATGCATTCATAGCCTCATTGTACTCATCTTCTTGCAAATAAGCGTAGTCGTCACATCTCTTCTCAGAGATAAGCTTCCACCATTCTAGCGAGTCTTTCACTCTATATTTTTACAGTCTCTGTACATTTCTTCCATTAATAGAAATCATCTATTATTGTGTTTCTTTGTTTCTGGTAATGTTTATGTGCACTTAATTGTAATATCTATGCTTTCATTTCATTCTGAAAATAATCTAGATCAATTGGCAGTGTGGGAAGCTTGTGACTTGAACCCCACACTAGTTGTGTAGAGGGATTTGCAGAACCTGCGTCTTGATTTCCCGTCATGTCCAACAAGTGTGTCTTTTCTAGTGCTCTCATTTTTTGTGTAGAGATCTCTGCAAAACCATTATTAAGACAGATATTTAAACCATGGGGCAAGTCAAGAAACCATCACTTTGTATATTTTGAATTTGTAGGCCTGACATTTTTTTTTAGATTTTTTTTTAGTTGGGTATTTGTTGTATTAACGTATCATTTGGCATGACTAGAGTTAGTGTAAGTTGAATCTAGATAGGTGCAAGTGTTATGTGACTTTGTTATTTATATTCGAAGTGGGGATTTTTATAAGGTCTTAACAATTGCTAGTGGGTAAAAGATTCAATTCTTGTGGATACCTTGTCCACTTAAATAAAATTTTCCCAAGTTTTTCATTGAAGGTTGAAATGGGTTCTTTTGTGTTTGAGAAAATGTATAATTGATTGCTAATGGCACATTATGATCCTAGTTGGTATTTGCTTAAATGTTTCTAGATGCTTTAGTTGTGTCTTTTGTCATCAGGGAATCCTTCCAGCAACCTAACTGGAAATTTTATTCTTTTTCATGTGGGATGTAGCTTAATTGAGATGTCAATTGTTGATGGGTAAATGGTTCAAATCTTATTAGACACCTTTTCCACCTAAATAAAAATTGTCTAGATTTTTGAGTGAAGGTTGAAATGGTTTTTTTTGTTTGATAAAATGTATAATTGGATACTAATGGCATGCCAAGGTCCTAGATTTTAATTGCTAAAATGTGATTGAATGCTTTAGTTGTGTGTCTTTTTCCACTAGCAAAGGTGGCTAGAAACTTAACTCAAAATGTTATTCTTTTTTCCTACTAGATGTGACTCAATAAAAATATGTAAAGCTTTTAACTTTGTCATGTTGTCTCTATCTTACACAATCCACATGAGAAAATAATTGTAGAAGGCAGGTGGAAGTAGGATATTGTTATAACATAGGTACAAGCCTATCTACACATTATTGTGTTTTATGTCTTAGATGCATCACCATGTACCTACTTTTGTTTCTTGAATTTTATATATATATATATATATATATATATATATATATATATATATATTCTTCCCTTAATTTATTGTAAAGAAAAACATAAATGACTTTGTCGAGACAGAGGATGTGCCATGAGATCTCCAAGACATAATTTAATGCATTGGATAGAATCCTTGATCCGCAACCAATTTTGTTGGCATCCATATGGGGACTCTGCATTTGTATTTTAAAAAATAGCATTGTTTCATCTAAGCAATGGAAAATTGGGTTCCCAACCAATGCCAAACTAGAATCCAAGCTTAGGAATCGATGGATTTTGCAGGGTTCAATATATATTGTTGTTTTTGTTGGCCTTTGAGGTTATGAATCATTCCACCTTATTATTAATTATTTACTTTATAAGAATACCATTGCTACCTCTGAAGCCTGCTATATTCACTTGAATATTGATGTCTATATATCAAGTCGAATTGTGCCTTTATTGGACTTAACTCTGTGTTGTCAGTGTGTAACACTCCCATATTAAAATCACAAATAAATAAATAAAAGTTCTTTATAATAATATTGTATCCATCATCATTATTGTTTGGTTCTCTACCAAAAATACATGTGTGATATGTATGAGTTGAAACATGGGGTATTGTTTAGTAAATTCAACCATTAGACTCATAAAGTGTTGGTACTGTAATCTGGTGGTTGACATAGGGAGTCACGAATTAAATAAAAATAAATAAATGCAACGATTTTCTTGTGATTTGGATAGTAATTGAGTTTAATTGAGTTTATTCTTGCGATCTAGTTTTCTGGTAAAAGAACAAAAAGAACAGAGACAAGTGAGATTGGTCTAAATGGCCTCTGCCACCAATGTTCTTTCATTGGGAATGTGCTTCAATTTGTTTGAGGGAGCTCATGAAAAAAAAACATGGATGTCATTGTGATCACCCTGCCAATGGCTATGCTACTTGTTTTTACACATGTTTTTTTGTGTACATGTATTGGGTTTGCTGGGTTTGCCATTTTGACTGACCTCATTTTATCACCTTTTCATTCATAGTTGCAAGTAGGATTAGATTAGTCAAATTGAGGGAACTTAATTGCATTTCAAATATTTAATACAATCTTTAATTTTGAAATTTTACCCCAAACTCTCTTGATATTATGGTAGTTGTGGGAGTTATTAACCTCCACGTGTAACCTTTGACAAGACTAGAATATTCTGGGAAGCAAGAGAAACCCTAAAACGTTGGATAATAACCCTAGGAGACAAGTCGGCTCAAGAGAATATTTAATATTGAGTTATTAGCCTCCAGAAAGATAATTCAGCCCAGTCAAGTGAGATAGAGAAGTATAAATAGAGGGCGCTAGAGCTCATTTGTCACTCTCACTCTCACAGTTGCATAAGGACTAGCTCATTTGTCAAAGTTTATGTTATATGCTTGTACAACATTTTTGGTGATGGCTATGAGTTTTGAACCATAACTATCAATTTTGGTGTCTTATCCCCAGTTATATATCAAGGTAATGAAGTTTTGCAGCTGGTATGATTTTTGAGGTGATGAAAGGTTGGAAAAAGTGAAACAAGCCGCTACAGGAAAGTTTGCAATGCTTGGAGCCATTGGCACTGCGAACTGGCTGTTTCAGGACAGTTTGCAGCGCTACGTTGTGAACTCAGTTTTTTGGAGATTTTGGAAGGAAAGAGAGCTTCCAGCTATCAAGATGGATTTGTACCAGCACTCTAAATATTATTTGTGATATGGGAGGCCACCTACCTCAAGAAGATTGCACTTTTATGGACACATCATCAGTTATTAAAGAATGTTGCATACATTGGCAACATCCTCCTTTAAAGGAACAGTTTGTTTATTTTTTGTTGTACACATGTTTCCATGCTTCCCTTAGGCATGGGGATCATATGAGGATGTTGAGGGGTGAATTGTAAAGTTGGCATTGATAGTTTTGAGTTATTTAAAGGGCATTGTAAGACTTAGGAGAGGTTTGAATGGTGTGACTGAGAAACATGTTTTTTGATATTGTTTTTTGTAACAGAGTTGTCTCCTTATTGTATGGACCAGATCCAAGATACTTTGAATAGTGGAAATAAATCTTGATTCTTTTATCATCTTTTGTTATCTTACTTTGATATCAATCTGTGTTGAATGATTCCTCTGGCTGATTATTTCTTTATTGCAATAAAAGATCTATTGTGATATTGTATACAAGTGTATCAGAGTATTTTCTCTTTGATTTTAAGAGGTTCTTATTTCAGATATTTTTCTTCATATGTGTGTCATTTTTACATGATGTAAATGATATGCATATTACACTTTCCTTGAAAATTATTCCATCTATCACTTTGTCTCTTAAAACCCGATCTGAAGTTATTCAAGGCCTTGTTTTCTAGTGTATATTGCATGGAGTTATCTGTGATTGACATCTTTAACTAAGTTTTCCATTCATTTTCCACCTTTTATAAACATTTATGTTTTACATTATGATGGCTATTAGGCTTACACCTATAGCAGTCTAGGTGTGACTTCTAGTGCTAGCATGACGTTTGATTTATGATATACAGTTGCATGGATTTATTGATTCAGATTGGGTAGGGAGTGAAGATGATAGAAGAAGTGCTACTTGGATATGTTTTAGTTTGAGATTTGCTACAATGTCATGGGATAACAGGAAATGGAAGTCTGTTGCATTCAACACTGCAAAAGCAGAGTATATAGAAATTTGTGATACTTATACAGAAGCAGTGTGGCTCTGTAAGTTGGTTTCTGGACTGACTGATCAGGTGTTGAATTTGACTCTGATATATTATGATGATCGGATCTATGTGAACCTTTTACAGAACTCAGTGTTTCATGATAGGTCAAAGCATATTGAGATCAAGCATTATATTCTTTGTGATAAAGTAGAGAGGGGAGAAGTGGTTCTCCAGTATATCTCCACAAATGAGCAGATAGCAGATATTTTGGTAAAGCCTTTGTCCAAGATGAAAAGTTTGCGTACTTAAGGGATAAATTGGGGCTCGTGGAGACAACTTCCTTATTGAAAAAGGAAGTGATTACTCCCAGGTTGGGAGGGAGCACTAATATGTTATTGATTTATGGACAGTCATTTTCTAGGTTGGAAAATGGTCCAGGTTGGGCAGTTCCTTTCCAGTCCAGAAAATGGTTCAAGATTTCTGACAAACAGGCATTTTCCAGCTTGGAAAATGGTCCAGATCGGACATTCATTTTCGTAATGAAAATGGTTCCATAGATTGTTGATGTACCGTAGATAGTGATTCCCCTTGTGGCCAGTGTGGGTGAATGGTATAGGATAGTCTTTCTTCTTGGCAGTCACTTTGAGTAGTGGTCAAGTAGAATGGTCTGCATTGTCGAGCAGTCATTCTTTCGAAGTTCACAGTTGTGAGCAGTTTTGAAGAATGGTTTGTTTTGGAGGTTGGAGTAGGACAGTAATTTCCATAGGAAATGGTATGGAAAATCATTCCCTAGGGCAGACTCATTCTCTCCAGGTTGAACTGTGATTAGTTCCAGACGAATGGACCAGTTAGGTGAATGGTCAAGGTTCATCAATCAGGGACATGAATTCCCTAGGGTAGACTCATTCTCTCTAGGTTGCATTATGATTAGTGCCGGAGGAATGGCCCAGTTATGTGAATGGTCCAGACCGAGAAATCAAGGACAGTTATTCTTCTATGCTTGGGAAGAATATTCGAGATAGCACATGCTTGATGTTTTACTTTCTGAGTGTAGATGCTCTTCCAAATCTCACATGTGTGAGTGGAAGAATGGACCATATGACTCTATTTGTATAATGATATTGTTTATGCAGGTTGATATCAGATGATATGATTGTTTTGGAGACTGTATGTCTCTGGATAGTAGTTGTATGCTACTGTGGTGGATGTGATCCACTGGTATTGATTGTGTGTCAGGGGTTAGTAGTCGTGTGCTACTAGGTGTGGTTGTGTACCACTGGATAGTAGTTGTGTACTACTATGGATATACATAGTTGTGTTCTATTGGATAGAATTGTTCTTATTGCCATGGAGATTATCACTAGTGTTGGAGATGATTTCCATCTAGATGGATAGTTAGTGTGTTGATGGACAGACATTCTCCAGGTGGAGAATGTTCCAGGAAGGACTGATTATTGGTGGACAAACATTCTCCCTGTGGAGAGTGGTCTAGGTTGACAAATTGTTGATGTACCATGGACAATTATTCTTCTAGGATGTATGTATGAATTAGAAGAATGGTTCATCTCCTTGAGTTCACAGTAGTGACCAGAGTGGAGAGATTGGTACAGGATAGACATTTTCCCTTAATTCACAGTAGTGGCCAAAGGGAAAATGGTCCAGGACAATCATTCTTCTAGGACGTATGTCCGGATTAGAAGAATAGTCCTTGTAGCCCATGGCGTGGCTTCCAGTATTTTTTGGAACGGTTATTCTTCTAGGACATATGTCTGGATTAGAAGAATAGTTCTTGTATCACTTTGTAGAGTGAGTTACTTATTCAGCATCATGCTCGATTACTCAGATGGAGTATGGCTTCGAGAGATGATGCAGTTGATGCTATCATATGATACTGATAGTGATGATGTTGGTTGTGAGTTGATCTACGTGATCATGATATAGCCTATGTGGCTATGATGATGCTACTGTTTGAATGGTTTTTTTTTCTTAATATCATTACCTTTAATACCTCCCTAGCTAGGAGGGAGTGTTGATATTATGGTAGTTGTGGGAGGTATTAACCTCCACGTGTAACCTTTGACAAGACTATAATATTCTGGGAAGCAAGAGAAACCCTAAAATGTTGGATAATAACCCTAGGAGACAAGTCGACTCAAGAGAATATTTAATATTGGGTTATTAGCCTCTAGAAAGATAAGTCAACCCAATCAAGTGAGATAGAGCAGTAGAAATAGAGAGAATTAGACCTCATTTGTCAATCTCACTCTCATAACTGCATAAGGACTAGTGGTGCGTAAGTTTGGAGAGGGAGTGTAGTTGTAGTTGTTGTAGCTAGCATTTTGGTTATGGTTTTGACTTTCTCTTTGTTATGGTTTGGAATTTTTGCTTGGTTTCTGGTTATTTTTGCTTGGTGCGCTACCCTTGGAGAAAGGTGTGCTAGCCTTGGTTGGCTATTGGTCTGCTACCGGAATTATTCTATCTGTCAAGGTTAAGGTGCTCGAGGGTGGCTCTTTGTGCCTATGGTTGGGTGAAAATATTGCTATATTGTCTATGGAAAAATGAGGACACCCATTTATTTATAACAAACTCTTTCTTGCAATTTAAGTTATCTACAAAGGTGTGCAAAACAAGAGGCTCCTTGCACTCCATCTACAAGCATTGGCTAGAATTTTTGTGTGTTTTTTAGAGAGAGAGAGAGCACATCCAACCATGCATAGGTGCAAGTCTAACATGCATATTGTACGCAAGTGAGACAAATGAATATAGACATCTTCAAAATAGAAATATTAGACAATACTTACAAGTAAAACCTTTTTAATATCAATAAAGTCTGATTTTTTTTTGGTCGGGCCCAAATCAGCCTCAAGTTTTGAAAAAAATAAGATCCACCTCTCATCTTGCAGGGCTCTATAAGTGTGCTAACGGATCAGTTTTCTATGTATTCTTCATGTGTTTTGTGTAGACAAAGTAGGTACATCCACTTCAAACACATCTAGTTCCATCTAATCCAGGAATATCATTTTAGTAGATGAATCTCTTATCGGTGGCCTATAGAAGGATCCACCCACCATATTGCTTGTATGTTATTGAAATTTCCATGCAAACTGCCTAACCCAAATTAAATTCATAAACCAAAAACAACACTAACAAAATTGAAAACAAACAATTGTATTCACTTGGATGGTGATTTATATGTATCAAGTCGAATTGTGCCTTTGTTGGACTTAACTCTATGTTGCCAGTGGTAAGCATTTATCATAATTCAGAATAGTGGTTGTCAGTTCCTTCCAAGATGCCTACACAAGAGCCGGTCATGCTTCTCTGAGTTGGTTTTGGGCACAAGAAACAAGGTGCACAAGTATTATTCTCAATGGTTGTAGAGTTGTTGATATTTAACTGATGGAAGATTCGGTGTGGGTGCATGCATTCAAGAATAGTTTGGAATTTGATATGTGTGTGTGTGTGGAAATGTTTACTA
Source organism: Picea engelmannii (assembly GCA_009831015.1). Classification (NCBI taxonomy): domain Eukaryota; kingdom Viridiplantae; phylum Streptophyta; class Pinopsida; order Pinales; family Pinaceae; genus Picea; species Picea engelmannii. The sequence continues at coordinate 43,256 of ML802271.1, forward strand.
TTTCTTGTTTTCCTTTTTTTACAGGGGAATTTGGTATCAAATCAAGAGTTAACAAGGCCTTATATTCTCATGGAAATACAAATACCGGGATATAGGAGAATTGGATAATCCTACTAACAATTTTTTGTTTTGATGACATCAAATGACTCATTGAAAAATATGTAGTTTATTGTTCTAAATTCTAAACTTCTATTTTATGTGGATTGAATATTCTAATTTCTGGTGTGTTTGATCATCATTGATGTAGTAAATAGTTGTATCAATATTTTGTAAACTTATATTTTATGTGGATTGAATATTCTAATTTATGGTGTGTTTGATCATCATTGATGTAGTAAATAGTTGTATCAATATTTTGTAAATGTTCTAATTTCTAACAAAAAATAGATCTTCATGTTTATTTCAATTTTGTATTTGTAATTTGTAATTATATATATATTACAAAATAGTAATCTCAGATAAATTCAAATGGTGTAATAGTTTTAAAAAATAGCTTTTGAGTGACCTACTACTCTAAATTTAGAAACGTGACTCATCATTTGATGATTGTCATTAATATTTTAGGATGGATGAATCCATCCTAATGAATCCATCATAAACCTCCATGACAACACATATATTGATTTCCATCTAAATTCCTTCATTTTACGAGCCATGTGCCATGATATTGAGATATCTATAAACATGGTGATAGTCGAGATGATGCAAAATATTGTCTTCGTTCTTTTCAATTGTTCTAGTATATGATGCAATATCAAGTTCCCCATCCTATTGCATCTACTTATCCAATTTACTACTACATTAAAGTCCCCAAACACCTACAATTTTAAGAGATCTAGATCCTTATTTGCTACCAACTTCAATAAGAGCTTCAGAGCCATCAAATCAACATAGCTTTTAGAATCCCCCCTCCCCGCCACATTATCCTACTTTGAAATTAAAATGATAAGAATTGTACTCATAAATAAATTACCCAATGTTCCACATACAAATAATTTATCTTGGATAGCACCATGTAACTGCCCCTAGCATCATGATTATTTAGTTAGAGAATGATTCAGAACCTTGGATTTTTTAACCTTTGAGCAGATTTTAATGCCTTCAAATATTGATCTAACTTGATATGCACATTAAAAGTGTGGCATGTACCTATGTTAATGATTCATTCCTCAAAACTAACCACATGTACACCTTTTGTTTAAGAGTATTCGTAATATTCCACACAACCTTCCACCACTAAGCATCCCCTTTTTGGCAAGTTTTTCAATTCACCAAAAAGGAAGAGAAAAACAAACAGTTGATGCAATAACTTTAATAATTTACTCATCATTCTCTTCATCAACACTGACATTCAAAGCGTTCAACCAAGAAATTAATTTTGTGTTTATCTCTTCATATGTTAGTTTCATTGTCAAGTAATGCTTATGCACTTTAGGGACATGTTTCTTAGTGTGTTTGATTGATGGGTCTGCTCGAATGTCAGCATGCTCTTTCTTATACAACTCTTCAAAGTTTAAAGCTCTATACCTTTCTTAATACACTAAGAAAATTGGGATTGGCACTTCAGAATTTCAATATGAATACCCACCGGACTAAGAATGGCATTGTTTTGATTGTTTTGGTTTGTACAATCCAAGCATCTTCTTAAGCCACTTGGGAGGAAATGTGTTTTTGTGAAGAGTCTCTCTCTACCATGCCTTTTCATTTCTCAACATTATCCTATAGATCTATGTTTTTGTGGCATAAGAGAGATTAACTACCTTTATCATCGAAAAATGCTACTTTTATCGTGGTCAAATTGTGAATCCTTTTTAGACTCCCCACTGTCGAGATGATGGAACATCAGTAAACTTGGTCAACAACTTAATTTTTATGGCTCTATGCCCATTGAGGTTTGAACTTGGGTCATTGACATAGCAATATTCTTTTTCAACCTCTAGATCACAACCCAATGGATATGCATGCACTTAAACTTCATACTTTAATGGAATTTCTTCTTAGGATGTGGAAGAAATACAATTTTTCGCATGATGTATTAAAATATTGTCAATTGATTAAATATAAATTTCTTGTGACACATTACAGTTGTTGCTTGTCATAGATTTGCATCTTGGTACACATATATAATATATATGGATTGATAGCATTCATTGTGATATGAGTCTACAATTATGCCTCGCAAACGCTCTAGGATATCCAATGAAAGCAATAAAGGGACCCCTAGTTCGACAGAGACCCCTAGTTTGACATGGAACCCTAGTTAGGCAGGGGAAACTAGTTACGCAAGGGAATCTAGTCAAACAAGGAGATCTAGTCAATCTGGACAACAATCAAATTCATTTACATCTAGTCCTATTGGAGATCAAGGTACATGTATGTTTATATGCACTTGTTAAATTGTGTGCATATATGTTGAAATTGATAAAACTCATTGTACTTGATAAATTTCTTTTCAGATACATCATTTAGTAGATCACAAGAAAGAGCATCGCGAGGGAGTGCACATCCATATGCAAGTGGTTCTTAAGTTGATCCATTGTGTGATGGATAATTTCAATCTTTTGCTACTCGTGATTTTTGAGAAAAAAAAAAAAGGGGAAGCTAATGTACAACAACCCCAATCACAACAACAACCTATGGCCGATAAATTGCCTTTATTTAAATACATCATGAGTGGGCCTTGTTAGAATATGAAGGATTGTGCTTGTTTTACCATTGACAATACCCTTGTCACCCAACCATAGGTTGAAGCCACCCTCCGAGCACCTTGACCTTGACAGAGAAGAATACTAGTAGCAATCAATAGCCAAGCAAGGCTAATGCACCAAGCAAGAATAGAAACCAAAGCTGATCAAATAGTCCCACCTAGAAACTGGCACAACACCTTCCCCGAAAACTTGCGCACAAAACTGCCAACTGCAGTGCGCACAACTGGCTCTCTGCAATTCTGAGAATGTGAATAATGAGAAATCGGTGCCCTGTATTTATAGTAATCTGGCAGGCTTGCTTGGGCCGACTTCTCCTTCTGTGTACTAATTAATTCATATTAATTATATTTCTACAGCCGACATCTCGTCTAGGGTTTCCTTTACTTCTTTACTTCCTTCTGAAATATTATAATCTTTTCATAGGTCAGAATAGAGGTTCATACCTCCCAAAGCTACCATAATATCAACACTCCCTCCTAGCTAGGGAGGTATGGTCTTGAGCACAAACAAACCATTCAATTGGTAGTATCATAAGCACCGTCATTATTATCCAACTGGATAATCTCCTATGACAACTGGTACAATATCAATTGATAGAACACACATGTGTTTATCCATGGTAGTACGCAACTACTCAAACCGTGACACATAGTCACAAAAAGTGGAACAAATCCACCACAGTAGTATATCTCTATTGTCTGGAGACAAGTAATCTCCATAACAATCATCTGATGCCAACCTACACAGAAAAATATTGTTAAAATAGAATGAATCATCTGGGCCAATATTTCACTCACGTCTGTGAGATATGAAAGAATATCTACCCTCAGAGTAGAACAATGAGATATCTGGACTATTCTTCTCAAGCAAGGAAGAATAATTGTCCTATCTTCTAAACCTGGACCATTCCCCACCCTGGGCCATTCTTCCTACACTAATCAAAGTGCACCCTGGAGAGAATGTATAAACCCTATGGAATGCATGTCCCTGATTGTTTAGCATGGACCATTCCCTGCCCTGGGCCATTCCTCCTACACTAATCAAAGTGCACCCTAGAGAGAATGTATAAACCCTAAGGAATGATTGTCTGGACCAATTCCTCTGGTAACCACAAGAGGAAAAGATTGTCCTGTATCAACCTCCAAAACTGACCATTCCTCATGTTAACCACAATGAGAAATCGATGTCCGACGAGGCGGGCCAGTCTTCTTGAGTAACCCTCAAGAAGAGATACTGCCCTAGACCACTCCCCATGTTAACCACAATGGGAAGTCATTGTCTGTGATACATCAGCAATCTGGACCATTTCCCACGTTAACCACAATGGTAAATCGTTGTCCGTCAGAAATCTCAATCCACTTTCTGAACAGGGAAGAATCTGTCCAATCTGGACTACTTTTCAATCACAAAGATAAATGTTTCAATAATATTTTTAAGTGCTCCCTCCTAACCTGGAGAGTCTTCCCTTTCAACTAAGGGATTTATTTCCATGATCCCCATCTTCTCTCGGAAATATGCAAACTTTATTCTGGATAGAGGTTTTGTCAGAATGTTTGTTGTCTGCTCGTCAGTGGAGATATACTTGAGCTTTACCTCTCCTTCCTGGACTTTATCTCGAATAAAGTAGTATTTGATCTCAATGTGTTTCGACCTTTCATGAAACACGGGATGTTCTGATAATATTATACAACTATGATTATCACAATGTATTATGGTTGATTCTGGAATCTGATCAAATAAGTCGGAGATTAACTTCCTTAACCATATTGCTTCAGTGCATGCTTCACATGCTTCGATATACTCTTCTTCTGTTGTGCTAAGTGTGACAGACTTATGTTTCATGTTGCCCCAAGATATCATAGCGGAGCTTAAGTTGAAACACATACCTGAAGTGCTCTTTCTTTCTTCTACACTTCCTGCCCAATCTGAGTCTATGAATCCATGAAGTTGTATATTGTTGGATGCAGTATATCTCAAACCATAGTTTAGTATTCCACGAATATATCTTAATGCATGCTTTGAATCTATCCAATGCTCATGTCTTGGTTCCACCTGGAATTGGATTAGTGTATTCACGGCAAAGCAAATGTCTGGTCGAGTATTTACCAAATACATCAATGACCCAATTAGTTGTCGATATAGAGATGGATCTACTGGATCAGAATCTAGAACTTTCACTTTTCTTATATCCGCATTCATATGAGTGTCCATGGACTTACAATCCATCATTCCAAATCTTTTGAGGATCTTTATTGCGTACTTTCCTTGTCCAAGGAATACTTCACCACGCTTTTGCCATACCTCTAGTCCCAAGTAATAATGCATGAGACCTAGATCTTTCATATCAAAT
>ML802271.1:57886-75901 GCA_009831015.1 Picea engelmannii
GGAATATTCTAATCTCATCATAGGTCAAAATAGAGGTTCATACCTCCCGAAGCTACCATAATATCAACAGGCCTAATGGTTAAGAACATGTGTTTCCTCCTAAGAGGTCACAAGTTCAAATCCAGAGGGGGTAGGGTATGTATACCTCTGTAGACTTTACTAGTCAAATTGTTGGGCGGAGGGGGTCCCTTGTCCCACAAACAAGGGAGTCTCATACACCAATTTGGTGTTTGACTTACTCGTGACCTTAAAAATAGATTATTATTATTATTATATAAATCAAGTGCATATGGACATGTGTATATATGTAATTATGCAGTGCCCTAAATATATACAAATGTTTCTAAATGTGTAGAGGATTGGGCTTCTGTTGGGGACAATAATGAAGCAGAGGATGAATTTCAAGTGAAGGGTGAGGGTCAATTGGACTTCTTCTTGCAAGTGGCATTTTCCCCTTTGTATTAATTTTTGTATGTTTACAAGCCTCAACATATTTGCTAGTTTTGTTTTCACAAGTGTCATTGGATTGTGTGTTCTCTATGGAAATTGAACAAAAACAAGATTCATTCATTCTATCAAATGAAAAAAACATTTTGGTAGGCTTTCATTTTAATTCAATGCAATTTTTGAGTCCCAATTATTGTACTGGATTTATATGGGATCGATCTATCTACATCTTGAATTCCAATATGCCAAAAAAAATTGCACAGTTCAAGAATAATTTATTTAAGTAAATGAACATTGTCAATATATATGTTAAAGACAAATTATTGATATATTGAAATTGATCAAGAATCATATTTTCATGTGTGATTAAAACTTTCGTGTAAAAATAACATACATACACACACTTGTGCACATCCCTTAATGGATTATGTTTGTGGCTTAGAGTTTCTTGGCACCATTGAACAACTTTATCGACATATACGAATCAAATGATGAAAGGGTTCATTTGATACCTTTGAAATGTTCGTTTTACACATGCCCCTGCACCGTTATGCTCTATTTTCCCATAACTAGTTTCAAATAAATTCCAACAATGTTTAATGTTTGATTTCTTATGAAGATGACACAACCAATAGAATGATATTGAATATTTGAATTGACTTGCACATCCATCTGACCATATCCAATGTTGATCGTATTTGATCCCACAAGCTTTCAAGGAATCATAAATATTATCGAAACGATGTTGTATAAAATGAGTATCGTGTGTACGATCATCACTTAAATAAAAGTGATATTCTTTAATGACATGTCGATTGCCATTGGTGTTTTCTATGTTATCAACACTTTGTTGAGCATGTCTATATAGAACGTGGACTAAGTATAGAGACTTGATCGGAATGATAATATTCACTATGTATTTATTTTTTCTGCAATGAATGTGTAATTCTCTACAAAATCAACTACTGACAAAATCGTCCCAAGTGGAAAAACTTCACGGGATTGTTTGAATTGTAGGTCTTTCCATCGAGCTCTATGTGAATGCTTGGTGTATTTATAGATTTTGTTTTCAAACTTCTTCAAAAAATCTATCACACGTATCTTATCCTCTTGCAAATCAATCTTTTTGGAAATAATATTTGAAGAATTTGTAGCAATAACATTGATATATGCATATCTCTTCCAATTGATTGTTATATTGGACAAGGATTGATCATTCATATCAATAGGATACTTGGAGTGAAATAAAGTTATATTTCCACAGTGATCGCATTTTTTTCCACCAACACATTTTTTGGTTAAGTAATTCATCACCTTCTCTTTCACATAGAATTTGGGAAATAAAGGCACAGACTGTGGAAGGAAGAGGAGAACTTGCCCAAAATGTTTTACCAAAATCAAGAAAGTGTTGTAATATAAATCGAATTCCACATGATAACAGCAAAAACAAGTGTCATAAACAGTGATGGGTTTAATATACCATGGTTTTTGTTGCACAAATGTATTGATGGACATTTAACTTGATTGTGCTTCTCTTTGAACTTATTGAACAATTCTATTTGTATCATTTCCAATATATGTTTTTATGAGATTCATATAAATTTTGTGTTATTCTTCATCACAACACATCTCTTTCATTTGGTGAAACACAATAATTTTCCAACCAATATTGATGGGTCATAGTTTTAACATGTTTTGTAAGTCTGTTTTTGTAAGGTTGTCTACAAAAAAATTTCCAACAAGCAAGTTCATCATTTGGATATTTGCAATCGGAATTTACTATGTTTGTACAGTGTTTTTTTTAGTTTCTCATCGCTTTTGTCTTCTATTATGTCAAACTGTCTTTTATATTGTTAGATAAAACTAATGTTGTTTGTATTACTCTATGTGCAACACAGACATCTTTTTTTCTAGACTTTCCAAGAGATTCTAATACATCTATTATATTTTCAAAGACACTTTGTTTCATCTTTCTATATTTTTTTTATTTTTGAATACCAATAATGATGTAGCTTCTTTTAACTTTTTCGACCTTATCAGACCTCTCAAAAACTTGAGTTCGTGTTGCTACTGATTCATTTTTGAAAAAATTATAATCGTTTCAACACGATATTGTATAACATGGTTAGGTTTTTTGTCTCCAAATTTGTTAGTATCAACATTTTCTAACATTTCATCATCAATGTTGATATCACCTACATGAATTTCAATATAATTTGAAAACATAAATTAAATCTATTAAATTTTAAAACACTTGAAACTAACAACATCTCTACTTGAAAAATCCAAGATGACTAGTTTGAAATTTATTTCAAGACTAGTCACAAACCCTAACTTCCACATGATATATCTCAGAAAGTATAATGAACTAGTATCTAAAATGTTTACCAAAATTACTTTGATATGTCCCATCAGTATCCTAAAAACATCACAGTTTGAAACTCCTCCGAAAAAACGTTTTAGCAAAAATACCAAGATGACTCGCTTGAAAGAGAAAAACCCTAGGATCATATGCTCTAATACCAAATTTTATGCATCAAATGACCAAAATAACAGAGAGAGGGAGAGAGAGAGAGAGAGAGAGAGAGAGAGAGAGAGAGAGAAGTAACTCCACACCTCGATAAATATAGAAGAATGAATGTGAAGCCTCTTCGAGGGGGAAACCTCCTTTTATAATAGAACAAATGTACAAGATGACTAGATGATCCTAAAACTAAGTCTCCTTGGTATATATATAGGAGACCAAGGATATCATTACAATTGAAAGTTCTAGCCAACAATACTAATATAACAATAGAAATACAACAACTCAATACCTATGGCTTTACATGGGGATTTATGCTTAACATGGAGCTTTGTCTAGGGGTTTAAAAACATCTCTAGCCTAAAAAAATATGCTCTAAAATATGGGCTCAGGAAAGTGCTCTAATACCACTCGTGGTGTTCTTTATTAGTAAATTGGAAGATGCAAAGAAAAAATAATGTATTTTTCTTTGAATTGTTGCATAAATAACATATTGCAACCACAATAACCAATGAAAGAACCAAAATACCACAAAATGGTATACCTTTATTAATGAGAGCAATGTTCATTTGCATCTTCGAGTGGGAAACCTCCAATTGAGTAGAGATACGATTACTATAAACTTCCCAAGACAACTTATTACATTGTTTCTACTTATTTATATAGTTTTATCTACCTCCTAAGCAAATTCTAGAGAATGAACTTTATAGTAGGTGAAACCTTCTAGCAAGCCTTCTTACAATTATTGCTTTCACACTATTACATGGGCCTTGTTTACTACAGATGGTCTCCATACATAGCGACCTATATATCTACTTAGGGGGTTAGGGTAGGACCCTAACATCATAGCCTCGGGTTGAGTGTAGCCTTTGTCACAAAAAGATTAAATGTGATAGAAAGCCTAAGGCTAGCAGGAATGTCCTTCGTTTGTAGCCAGTTAGAGGATTATTTTCCCAGAAATATAAGTGTTTTTCTATTGTATTATAATTATGCAAAAAAATGTGTTGTCCTTGTAGTGGGTTTATTATTTTCTATTTGTTTAGTTTTGTGTTTATAGATTTAATTTGTGTAATCATGGATGAAAGCACTGTAGGGTTGCATTCATGTTTTAAAGTGAAATTGAATGTTTAAGGCCATTATAGTTTTACTTCTACTATAGAATGTTACAACCAATCAATTTCCATTCATATTTGGTATCAGAGCAAGATTTGGTTTGAATTTGGTGGTTTTTGGAGTACCTCATAGCCTCAATTGTGCACAGAAGTCATTAGGTACATGACAATTTGTTATCAAAACGAGGTTACAACACTAGGTTGTATTGGGCACAAAATATGGTTGTTTAGATGGAATTTCATTTTGCATATGAAGTGTTTAACAAAATTCCCAATACGATTATGGCATGAATTCAAATTATTGGTATATGATCAAAACTCAATCTAAAGGGTATAACGCTACAGATTTCATTGATTTTTTAATTGAGGTGTGTGAAGGTGGTCATTAAATTTTCTTTAGAGTCCATTTGATCTTTAGTTTATGAATTCTAAAATATTTTTGAAGGCTATCATAATATTTTGAAGTTCAATGTTTGAAATTTCTTTGATGGCTTTCAAAGTATTTCAAAAGTTAGAAGATGAGGAGTTTTCGAAAGCTATCGAACAAGTCCAAAAGATCAAAGTTAAGAAAAGCTACAATTGGCTTGAACAAGTCCAAAATATCAAAGTTAAGAATAGCTTCGATGGCCTCGGACTAGTCCAAATGATCAAAGTTATAAAAATCTCTAATGGCATCGGACAAGTTCAAAAGATTGAAGTTAATAAAAATTTTGATGGCCACAAATGAGTTCAAAAGATCAAAGTTTAGAAAGCTTTGATGGCCTTGAATGAATTCAAAAGATCAAAGTTGATAAAATCTTCAATGGCCTCGGACAAATCCAAAAGATTAAAGTTTTTGAAAGCTCTGATGGCCTTAGACAAGTTCGAAATCATGAAATTTGAGAAAGCCTCGATGGCTTTTGGACAAGTTTCAAATTTCGAGGTTTAAATTAAGCCTCAATGGCCTTGAATGGGATAAAAATATCAAGGTTTGCAAGAGCCCCGATGGCCTTAGATGAGTTCAAAAGATTGAATTTTAAAAATTCCCTAAAATCAAACAATAGGAGAGGTCCAAAAGTAGCTTATGAAAGGGCCACAAGATCAACACAAGTTTAAAAAATAAATAAATAAATGGAGCCAATTTCGTGTTTTGGCCATAATAGGAACATATAAACTGGAATATAGATGAAATTTCATAGGTAATCCCATAGTGATGAGGACTATAAAAGTGTTAGTGAGAACCAATCGCAAATTCAACTCCAAAATTTCAAAAAATGGCAATTAGCAGTTCTCAAAGAATGGGATTGTGTTTCCTAGCATTAGCTTAGTTGAGTAAGAAATTTGCACATGTGGAATAGAAACAAACACAAAAAACCCAATAGAGGATTTGGCTAAATTCCAAGGGGTTTGGAGTGGAGTTGAAGAAATAGGTCAAAATACATTATTCCAGAGACTTTTTGGTGAAATTGAAAACTAGAAAGGAAGGGAGAGTGAGCCAAGACATCAAAAATAGAAAAAAAATCTTAATCGACATTTGATCTTCTTAACAATATAGATAAATTTGTCTCAATAAAAATTGAATGGTTTCACATTGTTTGAAAGATGACAGTTTTCACCAAATTTTATGTTGTCTAGAAAAGGTAAAAAGGTAAAAAGTTGACAATTCCAAATTGATGCAGAAAAGTACTGGAACATCATATCACTAATATAAAGGATGAAAAGTGATCACATTCAAAAAATTTACATGTTCCCAATACAAATGTTTTTCTAGTTCTCGCTAGACTTTCTTCTACAAGCCTAGATGAAGTAGGTCTCCAACCTTGATTTCACGGGTGGAAAAAATGCAGAAATTGGGCAGAAAAGGAAACTTTTGGACATTGTAAATTTCTTCTCTGAACTTTGAATGGAGTATGAGTACAACCATTGGAAACAACTTTCCGAGGAAAATGTACTAGAAGGTTTGAGTTTTCAAAATGTGTTTCCATTTACTCTGAAATACTAGCAAAACAGAGCCTCTAGGCTTGATTGGGCAATGTAATTGTCAATATGGAAGACCCCCCACAAAGTATTTTCAATTTGGGGAAAGAAGTTTAAATGGATATAGGAACATACCAAATGTGAAATTGAGTAAGGATTACTACAAGGACTCCATAATGATGTTTGTACAAGGATGTGGAGGCACAATTGGATGGTCAAAAGCATGGTTGTGTAAAGTGTTTGTTGAACTAGCAAGTTGAATGATTGGACCAGGTATGATTAAATGCCTTGAATGAAGATCATTATTCGATGCTCTAAAGATTTGACTTTAGGGCCAATCATGAAGAGAGAGGGAACAAGAGAGGTTGATGGTGCCTTCACCAAAATGCATGCAATGCATTAACTAAGGTCAACATATGGAGGTTGGATTGCAAAGAATGTGTAAGCCATGATCATTGCAGTTGGTTATTGTATATAAAGAAACATTCATAGGTATATGGGACACGAAATATACCAACATGTACATATGAACTCTAATGCATACAAGAGGATGTCATTTCCATAACACCCTAGAGATAGAGAAAGGCAACTAAGCAATACAGGTTGTAGAGCATGATTACAAAAAAAGAAATTATGGAAGTTTAATATGGTAGAGTTGAACTTCATTAAAAAAATTGAAATAAAGAAATACTAGAATTGGATAAATATTAAAGACAGATAGAGATGAGAGTATGAGACACCATATAATGGAGGTTCAATTGTTGGATGATATTGCAAAAGTATAAGAAAGCATATGAACTAAAAAGAGTATATATTCTTGGTATTAGTTGCAAGGCATAATGGACCTTGTAATGAGTCCATATTAGATTGGAAAGATATATAATGCAACGTAATAGTGTGATAGAAAGGATGGAAAATAAACTTAAAATTGGGGCCATATTGGAAGAAGCAACTATTGAAATTATAATATCAATAACGGCTGAAAATCAGGGATGGGCAAGTTGGATTTGGATGAAGGTGATCAAGCAAATGGAATAACAATTCCTAGAGATAAATATAAGGCAGAGACAATTGAAATAAGAGCATAGATTGTTGCCATAGTCAAATGTGACTTGAGAGTAGTGCATGACAACGAAGCACACTACATTATGCTAAGAAGATTGTTGTAGTAGCAATTGGCGAACAAGGCTAGCAAGGCGGAATTGATAAAGAGGGGGATTTATCACCTTAACCTTATTTGTTTATAGAATAGAACTATAGGTTTTTAAAAGAAGCAAGTATAACATATGAGGTTGGAATGATATATAATGCAACATAATAGTATGTGAGAAAGGATGGAAAATAAAGTTAAAATTGGGGCCATATTGGAAGAAACAACTAATGAAATTATAATATCAATAAGGGTTGAAAATCAGGGATGGCCAAGTTGGATTTGGCTTAAGGTGATCAAGCAAATGGAACAGCAATTCCTAGAGATAAATAGAAGGCAGAGATAACTGAAATAAGAGCACAGATTGTTGTCATAGTCAAATGCAACATGAGGGAAGCACATGACAACAAAGAACGCTACATGGTGCTAAGAAGATTGAAGAAGATTGTTGTAGTAGCAATTGGAGAACGAGGCTAGCAAGGCAGAATTGATAAAGAGGGGGATTTTTTTACCTTAACCTTATTTGTTTTTTTCTTTTTAAGTAAGAATTTACATATTACCTTTCATGGAGCAAAATTACAATATCGATTGTGATATCAAGGTTTGAATGCGCTGAGTTGCCCCGAAGGGAAACCAACTCAGCTAGACTCTTGACTATATGATTCACTAAAATTTAAACATACTTGTCTGAATCGCCCCGTGGGGAAACCGATTCGACCTAACCATTCATGCACACTGTAAACCAAAAAAAGACTATATTCTGACATACTCAAAGGATTGACAGTGCTAGACTCCAACTGCCTATGAAGAATCTCCCAAAAACTAACATTTGTCAAAATAAAACAAGTAATCTGACACATATGTGCTTACAGATTGTCATGGTGTCTAGCGCTCTTGCTTGTCCTTGTCTTCCCCTGCACGCTTGTCCACGTCTCGGTCATCAACCCCCTAAAATCCTGGAGTAAGAAACGCCCCTAGAGATGTTGGGCATTAGCACCCAACTCTAGTGAGTGCAGGGAACGAAGCAGGGTCGTAAGCAGAGATTCAATTTGCTCTACGCACTGGTCCAGGTGTTCCAACCGAAAGAGGAGGTCGTTGACGTCCTTACGGACTACAAAGACCAAGTCTTGAAGAATCGAGACCAAATCTCTGAGTTGTGGGCACGAAGCACAGTCCAAGTGGAGAAGAGCTTGGCCTGGAGGCGCTTCCAATTGTAGTTCTTTCGTTTTAGCAATGAACTCCTCCAGAGAAGGCACGGAAGGTGGCGATGAGGGGGCAGATGGTGGTGGTGAGGGAGCGAAGGGTGGTGGACTCGATGGACATGCAAGGGCTAGCTGTGAAGTTGAGGCCAGATCCAAGAGTGGGCCAGGAGCATAGCCTTGAGAATTACCCTGTAAATCAAACCATTCAACCCTACAAGCGCACAACGATGACAGAGGCAGAAAACCACTTTGGCCTGGGGAGGACTGAGTGAATGACGAGGGGAGGAGATAAGCACATGAGTGAAGGTAGGCGAGAGCCGACTGGCCATGGCCACTTTGTTCTGGTACCAAAGAGGACCTCTCTTTGGCTTCCCGCGAAGGCGAGGCATAACCAAGCGTAAGTGAGGGTGAGGCAGAGGTGCAAACAAGGAGACCCGGGTGGGAACTAGCGAAACCAACAGAGTGCAAGAGTAGCAGACAGGAGAGAACAATGGATGCAAACTGGAGAGAGGAGCATCGCCATAAGGAGACTGGAGAGTAAGTGCACACGTGCGTAGAATGATTGAACGGTGTACTTCCTCTATTGCCATGACAAGAAACTAGCGCAGGGTGCACTAGAGTAATTAGTTGGGATCGCACATCATTGAAGTGTTGCAGAGCTCATAGGGATGTAAGAAAAGCACGAGGGAGGCTGCAGGTGCAATCAAGTGGTCCGTGGAAAGGTAGCGGACGTTGGCTTCTCCCCTGTACACATGGAGCACTCTGACACCCTATCCGGGGGCCCTTAACCTTATTTGTTTATAGAATAGAAATATATGTTTTAAAAAGAAACAAGTATAAACATTTATACATATTGTGAATTGCTACTTGGTGAGTAAAATCACGGTTAATGACCCATTCTGTGATTGGAAGAAAGGCCATGAATTGGATCAGTGATGATGTGAAAGTGGAATTCCCTACTATATAACAGAGTTGAAAGGGGAATTCCTTGACTCTTCTTTGAGGTTCTATTTATATTTCTCTGAGTTTTGTGTAGATATTTAAGGCATGTGGATGCTAAGAATGCAAGATAATGGGATAGTTGGAATGCATATGCACTAGCAAGCATATGGAGTGATAGTGCATCATGCATATAGATATATTTGAACATACGTGATATTGCATATTGGTGAAGATTGGTATGTTGTTACATATCCCATGATTATGGCATAATTATTATATGCAATTATTTGATTGTGTAACCATAGTGAGAGCATTGTTGAAAATGTTGGTGATATTGTTGTGTATGATAGTCAAACTTGTGAAGAATGGATAAGAACAAAAAAGCATTAATTAAGAGGTTGGTGAAAGGATTATGTGAGCTTCCATAAGGTGCCAACTGATCAAGCAACAATAGAGATGTTAATGGTAGCCAGGCTGGTATGGATTTAGTATGTGTATCATATACTGATCAAGCAACAATAGAGATGTTAATGGTAGCCACGCCGGTATGGATTTAGTATGTGTATATCGCATATGTACTAAAGGGAGTTTAGGAAAGAATTCATGCAGTCGTGACTTGATATCATAAGATTGATATGTTTACGTTGTTTGAATGAATTTGTGGGAATGATACCCAAGAGGGGTGTGGTAAAGGTAGAAAGCCTTAGACACGTAAGAATGTTGAAGTCTTTTAAATGCATTCATATGAAATAAAAATGTTGTATCATGGTGTATCATGTTATGCTAGTTATGAGATAATAACCAAGGCAAGTAAAGACTTATGATCATGCTAGGAGAGTGAATGTCATGTGAGATAGCTATGTATGAGGCCATAGTGTTGTTAGGAGAGTGAATGTCATGTGAGATAGCTATGTATGAGGCCATAGTGTTGTTGGATATGGAAAGGCTATAGTGTTCAACAAGTGTTTAATGGTCTACCTATTGGTATCAATATTTTGGAGTATAACCTTCTTGCCAACATAGAAGACACCATGAAAGGGCAAGGATTTTGCGAGGCATTGTTGAGCAAAGAAAGGAAAGGCATTCTAGTATGCACAAGAGACTATTTAGCAAAAAAAGGCTATAATATTGGTGTTGTGTTGAGATAAAGAGGAAAGTGTCCATATGGTTGAGCAAGTATTGGGGAGGTGGCTAGATGGTGTCAAGAAAATGGCTAGACCTTCCAACTCATCATGCTAGAATGCATGACATGAGAATGTGGTATTCTTGAATCAATGCAAGGATGCATTGAGTGAATGTGCATAAGTAAATTATGTAATTGTGCAAGTTGTTTTTATCACATATATGATGGCACATTTATTTGATTGCATTGTGTAAATGTATGTTAGTGTCATATTTCATTGTAGATAATATGTTAACAATTGGGGTGATGGAATTATTTGTATCTCCAAGATCATTTCATAGGGTTGTGAATATAGTGAAAACACAGTAAGCATAAGTAGTCGTGCTTTCATGACTACATGAAAACTATGTCAAGAGCACAAAATTATAGAAAGGAATGTCTTGGATTTCGCAGTAACTTCCTATATTAATTGGAACCTAATTGTTGTAACAATCATTTCAAGACTTGGTTGATAGATAAAGAGATGACTCGTGATATTTGTATGTTTATGTTTATGATAATTGGTGGATCTACTTAGTAAGGGCAAATGATCATTGTTGTAAGTTAGAAGGCTTGAGGAGAAGGCTACTCTAATGACATTAGAACCCTATGATTGTCATAAGTGATTGATCGATTAGAGGTTTCCAATGGGATCTCTAGCAATAAGACTTTATAAGTCCAACGCTCTTCTTACACATGAAAGCCTTGGCAAGATGGATCACCCTAGACATTGTTTCACAAAGAAGGGGATGCCTAAACCTAGAAGGGTGAGTGTAGCAAGGAAGAGGCAACTTGAATGAATTTGTTGCAAGAGATTCATGTGGCATGTTTGCTAAGATCAAAGAGGGTGTATCAAAAATTATAGCGACCCATGGTAGCCTTGTGAAGTAAAGAAATATTTTTGTAGATAAGTATTGGACTTGAATTGCATACTTATTTGTGTTATGAATATACATGCTTATATTATTAAATTGAAAATTCCTATGGATAAGGTAAAATGCTGCATAAAAATGGTTATAACATGCATGTTTTGTTTTGATGATTGATATATTGGTACATGTTGATATCCCAAGACTCGAGAAGTTACACATGGAAATTCAAAGCAAATGCAGATGCATTGTGTCCAAAGATAGCCAACAACTACAGAAATTGCGAGAAAAAGGATGCCATGTGGGAGGCATACCCATATCTATTTTGAAATTTTGATATAAATTTTTGTTATTGTATACAGTGTTGATATGCCTCAAGAATGGTGCAAATTGAAAGGGGAGGAGAATGTCATACCCCAATTTTGACCCATAATGTAAATGTAAATATAATAAAAAAATGGTTGTAATCCAAGACCATTTTGTGAAATGTAATTATATGATTCGATTATTCATAATGTAAATGTAAATATAATAAAGAAATGGTTGTAATCCAAGACCATTTTGTGAATTGTAATTATATGATTTGATTATTATATGAAAAACCCTAGTGACTGACTGCAAACAAAAAAGTACTAAAAAAGATGGGGGCTATGATAAGACAAGTGGCAGAAATGAAAGGGGAGCCTATAGGACACCTATGGAGGCTAAAGGGAATGGACCTTGGTGAATAATTTAACCCAAGTTCCTAAAACCTTGATTAATTAACCTTTGCTTTAATCATCATAAGCTTGGGATTAGAGGTGAAACGTGGACTTCTCATGAAGACAAATGATGAGAGATTGGAATGCAGATATATTCTTGTAAATTCATGCATGCAAGCATTATTACTGGTTGTTGTATGATGGAAGTATGGTCATTGTATAATGGTGATACAAAGGTTAGAGAGCTAGTTATTGTTTGAGGATTATGCCACTAATTTTCTGTTATTATGGGAATGGCCAGTGTTATTTTAAGGAATTTACGAGGAAATTACAGCGATGGAGTTCCTATCACCCTGTATGTGATTGGATTGATTGTTGAAGCGGAGGTATTCTATCCTACTTAAGGAATTTACGAGGAAATTACAGCGATGGAGTTCCTATCACCCTGTATGTGATTGGATTGATTGTTGAGGCGGAGGTATTCTATCCTACAACTACAAATCCCTGGAGTCTTAGCAGAGTGAATCTCTGGCCAACATGTATTGGAGCATTGGAAGAGAATTGGTATGGGGACTATTTAGCAAAGATTGGGATCTCTCGGAAATAAAGTCCATGAAGTGAAGTAAAGTTTTAAAAAATTATATATAAAAGGGGTTAAAGATATTGAGGAAATGGATTCAATAGTTGAAGATGTTTAACACTGTATAGAACAAATGGATTTAGCTTATAAAGCTTGGGTTCATGGCCATCAGGAATTCATTAAATTCCTAATGTTCTGTAGGCTGAGGGGGAAGTGTTAATTGTTTGGGATAGTTGTAGAAGAATTCATGTCTATTATAGTTTTCTGGGTTTATGAGTTGAGTAAGAGGACTTGGAGCCAAACGTTAGGACTTCACCCAAGGGGCAGCCTGTCATAGAAAGAATAATGTGACAAAAAGCGTAACACTGAGAGAAATGTCCTTAATTTGCATCCAGTTGGAGGATATTTTAACAAAAAAATAAGTACTCTTCTTTTGTGTTATGATTATGCAAAAATTGTTGGTGTTCTGTTGTGGATTTATTATTTTCTAGTTTTCCAGTGATGTGTTTAATGACTTAATTTGCATAATTCTGTGTGAAGTGTTGTAGCGCTACATTCATGTGTTAAAAGTGAAATTGAGTGTTTAAGACTGTTATAGTTTTGTTTCTATTGTTGAATGCTAAATTCAATCAAATTTCAATTTCAATCAAATTTCAATTCAAATTTGGTATTAGAGCAAGATTTGGTGTGGATTGCCTGCAGGGGTGTAGACCGATTGGCAAGTGCCATGTAAATGGAAGGAAATATGTAAAAAGAGGTCTCAAGGTCTATTCTCACCCCGATTTACTTGGAGGGCGTGTTTGCGGGCTGTGCGTTTCTCCCTATGGGTTATAAAGCAGCCGGCAGAATTCAACCCCGTGTCACGCGAGTACAATACTACTCGTTGTTACCAATTCCCTTTGTTAAGATTTGGTGTGGATTTGGTGGTTTTTGGAATACTCTATTTTTGGAATACTCCATCGCCTCAACAATACACAGAGATCATTGGGTATAGACAAAATTTCAGTGCACCAAAGCTGGGCTCTCATTATATCTTTTGGATAGAAAAATGAACAAACAAAGAGAGCAACAAATACCAGAACAACAACAAACTAAACCCAACCAACGAATACCATAATAGCAAACAAAGCCAAGTGCTAACCAAGAGGTATGGATGGCTTCAAATTTGAAAAATAAGATCTCACCCCAAATAACCCACTTCCAAAACCCTCATCCATGGTGCTAATAAAACCCATCCCAATCTTTGATTAGCTGTGCTCAAGCTGAAGCCCTCCATTCTGCCTCCATATCCCAACCTTTATCAGGCATAATGACACTACTTAATGCTTATCCTTTGACGGGATGGCCAACTTCAACACTAGAATATGTAGGTTGAACCATAATGGCTCAAGGCACCCTTCCACTCCTCGCAAATCACCTCCACATGCACGCCTTGGAGTGATGGAGATACCGCTTGTTTAACCAACTACCATACCAACATTACAATGCCTTGCCTCCTTGACAGTGGACACCCAATTCAAAGGCACTAGTTTCTTATGTTTATTTGAGATTTCTTCTATTACATGAATTTGTAAGTTCAATTTACCCTAGTGTGATTACCCTAATTCGATAACCAGGAGAGGTGCTAATAAACCCATCCCTATCTTTAATTACCCCTGCCCTAGGTGAAACCCTCCAATCCTGCATAACTCTCAAATTTTCATTTTCACAACTATTGCACCCAACCATGCACCTATTATTAGGTAAACTTACACATTAACTTTGATTTCTAAAAAAATTCTAACGCCCAAGTTTTTTGAGAAAAACTACATTAAGGTTATACATCCACCGTGCACCATCAAAGTTATCTTATTTCTTAAAACATTTTTACGTGCCTTGTTAAAATACTTTTGAATTTGACATCCCAATTATTAACCTCTTGGTTTCAAATAATTTACAAATTAGCATTGTTCTTTAAGCTGATTTCGTTTCTTAGTATATAGATCTCCATCATAGCTGGGACCTAAGAGGACTCGACAATTGTGAGTTGTTCTGCCCAAAGATTTCGACGGTCAAGCAAAACAAACTTGGTGTTAAATGGTTACACATCGAAATATTCATTCAATAATTTCCACATTTTGGCATTCAGCACGTCACCTTCTAACCATTCCACAACTGGCTAGGTAAAAGAACGAGATATGAGTGAAATTGGGAAGGCTATACTGCAACATATTACCAAAAAACAACTCACTATTAAAGACACTGAAGATCACATAAACAAAATCCCATCTGTAAGATGCCGACCAAAGCCAGCTTAACTGGCTTAATACAGATCCAATGCAATTGGCAAGCTGTTAATTAAATTCCTACAAATTGATAATTGTTTAAGCTCACCCAATTACCATTACCCACCAGCGTTAACTACATCGAAAAAATACATGGACAACTAAGCATGTGAACTAAAAATTTGATAAATGGCAATGTGAATCCAAAGAACATTGGCATCTAGACATGTTGGAAGTTTGGCTTCTATTCACACACCCTTGTGCTCATTCACTTTGCAAGTCTCTTTTGTTCGTTTCCAGTGTAGATACCAACAGGATAGGATGAATGAGTCAACATTGGCAACAAGACATGTTGAAAGGTTTGGTTTCTATTCACACATCCTTATGCTCATTCACTTTATTCACACATCCTTGTGTTTATTCACTTTGTAAGTCTATTTTTGTCCACTTTCACCATGTAAACACCAAGAACGGATCATCTAATAAATACTTTAGTGGTTACTTACGTATCTAATAAATACTTTAGTGGTTAATTATGTATAGTCAAGATGGAAGGGTCGCCGACAGCCCTCCAAGACAATAATACCGAGACAAAAACTATATACAAACTTGACATTTATTTATAGAAATGGTGTATTGTTTGACATGTATGCTGACAGCCCACATTCATTAGGGCATTAAACAAACCATTCATTCATTTATAATCGATATATAAATTTTGAACTGGTCTCAAAAAGGGGGGAATCTTTCAATAAACTTGGTAGCTACAAACATTAAACCCTAGTCTGGGATTTCTACTATCTATGTCCGCAATGGTACTATTGCTTCTCAAAGTATCATGGAAAAATTTTCTAGTACAAGATAGTAATTAGAAATGTAATAGATGCAAAATACAATGAAAATGATTTCAACAACTACAAATCATTTAGACATTTTTTCAAAGAAAACCTCACAGAAAAAACCTCACAGAAAAACCCAAAGGATTCTTCCTCATATTCATGGACAACTTTCCAAATAAAGAATAAACCTGTCGGCATATATTAGTTCACACTCACCCAGGTGGTGGATTTGAATGGGGTACCTGTTGGCATATATTAGTTCACACTCACCCAGGTGGTGGATTTGAATGGGGCACATGCTGGCAGGCACAATACTAGCCAAATGCCCAGGCAACATTAGCGACACCCAGTTGAGCTAATCCTTTGAGCTTAAATCATTACAACTTGCATGGCATAACAAATAACAAAAATTACCCTTGATTTCTGTTCAAAGCATACTTAACAACTTAGAATGAAATTCACATCCATTTGGATACTTTCACCCTCCAATTTATTTTAGTTCAAACTAGATCCACTAGTTAAAAAATTTCAAGTTATGAAATCTATTCTGCCAAAACTGCAGAAAACGTCTCTGGCCTAGGTGTGTATCCACCAACTTGGTACAGAGTAAAATTGCAGGTTGACAGGCATCACATGGACACATAATTTTACACTATGGACAGTAACACCTATATCCATTCAATCCAATATCTTCATTTGCAAATTGACCAGACGGGACTTGAAAACTCATCTGGAAACATAAATGACAAAACACAACCCACGAATTTCAATTCACAAAGTTGGCATGGGTGCTTAACCACCCATTTCGTTAGGATTAAATTTGAAGTCGCCAGACATATGGATGAATAACTAGTTTTGGTGGCAAAAACATTAAATACCATATCCCTTAGCAATTACCACACCAGACCTTCAATGTCTTGTAAAATAACTCAAAAAATTATAAATTCAATTCACAATCTATCTCAGCAACACATTATCCTACCAAAATTAAATGGCATTAAAGCCTGGACAGCCTTAAGCCCACCCATCTTAAGAACTAGGCTTAAAAAATAAAAGCTTCATAATGTACTACTAGTCTGTAATTTCCACAATTCACAGTAAGGAAGCAAAAATACAGTTGATCCAATAACTTAAATAATTTACTCATCATCCTCCTCATCAGCACCAGCATTCAAAGCGTTCAACCGAGCAATCAATTTGTTCTTTCTCTCTTCATAGGTTAGTTTCCTTGTCAAGTAACTGTCAAGGTGCAAGATTTCATGTGTTAATGACTCAAAAATAAAGCAATTCTACAAAGTTACCAATGATATTTCAATAATTCAAAAAATATTCAGAACATATCTACAGAAAACACTTACTGCTTCTGCACTTTAGGGACATGTTTCTCAGTGTATTTGATTGTCGGGTCTGCTCGAATGGCAGCATGCACTTTCTTGTACAACTCTTCAATGTTTTCAGGCTCTATACCTTTCTTATGGTACTCAGAAAACTGGGATTGATACTTTTCCGGTTCATCTTCTCTCAATGTCTACAAGTAACACAGAATGCAGTACAAACCATTGAATGGATATGGCAGACAATAAAAGTAAACTTAATTATGAAGACGCACAACTTAACCTTTGAAATAACATCAACATCAACTAACATCACCAGAACATCCTATCATGGGTGACAAAAATAGTTACACTTCTACCTAGTAGTCGGGAATTCTAAATATTTTGAGAACTTCACAAGGCCTCAATGCTAATGTACTTTTTCAATTATTGCATAAATGTAAAAATTTTCCATAGAGCATCGCCTGTAATCAAGATATTTATAAAAACTATAAAAGCATTCCTTGAATAGTAGCTAATTTCTGACCTTCATGTATGCAGCTACATGACCTCCCAATATATACTTTCGATGTAAATCGGCATCCAAGCTCTTGCTTTCCTTGTTATAACCAGCAAAACGCTTGTCGCTGTGAGGAATATCTAATCCTCCATCCAAAGCACCCTTGACAAACCACAAAGTTGAAAGCATATAAGAATGAAAGCAGCAAAAGAAAATAATATAGCTGGTATTTAGTAAAAAACTTAACAGAAGAAAATCAAATGACTTGTATAATAATTATTAATTTCTGTTCAACAAAAAGATTTGATTTTAATTTAACCTGTCTGTTTATGTCTATAAAACCAAAGCAACTGTAGTCTAATTCCCTACTGATATGAAATATGCTGAAAAAAAATTAACAATGTTCCACCAAGTTTCTGGTAGAGGGGAGCAGG
>ML802271.1:117168-140937 GCA_009831015.1 Picea engelmannii
TGGTGTGAGTAGCTAGGGCTTGATCATCATCTCTTGCTAGTAACGCTTCACGATTTGCTACCCTTGTTTCTTCTTGGATGCATTCTTCCCATAGACTATCAAACTTTAGTTTCTCCATTTTGGCACATATCGTTTGGATGAATGCATCCCAAGGTCTTGTGAGACCATTTAGGGTCGTCATTATGAGTTCGTCTTCATCTATGGTATCTCCAATAGCTTCTAGATGTTCTTTGAATTCTGAGATTCTGGAGAAGTATTCTTGAATCGTTTCTCCTTTCTGCATCCTTATATTCTTCAGTTGAGTTCTTAGATTCATCTTCTGGTTTATGTTCTTTCCTTCATATAGTCTGGTCAAGGCATCAAACATTTATTTCAGAGTCTTCTTAGATGACACATAAGGAATCAGGTGGTCTTTGATTGAATTTGCAATGACTCTTTTGGCCCTGATTGTGTCCTTTTGATGCTTTGCCTTTTCTGCAACATCGACGAGTTCCGGTACTTCTTCTTTGACGAATCTTGCTAGGTCATTCTCTTCAAGAATGAGGCCAATCCTATACTTCCAGGCACATAAGTTTTCCATTTCTTCTATCTTATCAACAAGCTTAACGCTTGCAGACATCTTTACCCGGAGTTAAGAAAATGACCAAAAAATGAAAGTGCTCAAAATCAAAATCTGAACTTACCAGGAGGTGCGCTTGGTTGAGGCGAGTAGTCTGGTGTGTTTGGATCTGAGAAAATCCAACTTTTTCTCTTCCAAATTCGATCTGCGGATTTCTGGATTGGTGCTTCTGGTACCTCTGGTACTCTGGTACTTCTGGTACACTGGTTTTCTGGTACTTCTTGAAACTAAGGTTTCACTTTCCGGGAGATCCAACCATTGAAAAGGTGCACTGAGATTGCCAAAGTGATCCTTAGGGGAGGGCACACTTTTCTAGATGGTTTTGGGGCTGAAAAGCTTCACCATCAAAAAGCCCTATATTTTGTTAGAAAAACAGGACCGCGGAGCAATAAAATAAAACAAATGCAGAAACAAAACACAGAAGACACACAATACAAGAGAGACACATATTTACGTGGTTCACCCAGTGTGGGCTACGTCCACCAGAGAAATTGCCAGGTCCTTCCTTTACTATTATCCAACAAATGAAGGGATACAACCTACAGCAAAACCCGCTGTAACTTCCTCTTCTTTCTCTCATAGTCTCCTCTCTCAGAATACAATATTCACCATCATCCATAGCCGCAATACATTTCCCTCATAAAAGAGGGTTGCCTTCTAGGGAAAAAAAACCTGACATAATCTCTACCCCTAGATCTGCGACCTTATAATGAACGGTCCAGATTTACAATGAAATTACAATATACTTTTACAAGGCAATTTTTGCTTCGGGGGCTTCGCCCCAGAACCCCCGCTGGGGGCCCGCTTGCCCCCAGACCCCCTGGACCCCGCAGAGGGGGTACCCCCCTCTGCACTCCCCTGCGTGGAAGAGTGTACATACTTCTGGGGTGTAAATACTTCATGGGGTATAAACACGGCCGAAAGCAAGGACCTCTGAATTAGGAAGATAATTAGGCTCCATAATCAACAATTTTCATGTACGACAACGGTGATGTTTTTCACTCTTGTGAAAGATGCTTCCTTCAGCTTGGCCCTGATACCATGTTAATGTTTAAGCCATTATTATAGTTCTTTGCATTTCATTAGATAACAATAGCATAATCCAAGATCACTGAGAAGTACACAATCACAAGAGACACAACATTTATCCTGGGAAACCCTCCAGGGGAAGAAAACCCAACAAAACTTCCTTAATATAGATAGCCAATACAATGCCAAGAGATCTCTTAAACTAATACAGAAAGTCCTCTCCCAGATATGCGCCACTCTCTCTCCTTCTTCTCCAACAGCAGACCCAAAACTTGTCTCTCAATGAGCAAGTGAGTTGTGTGTCTAAGTGAGGTGCTAGCCTCCTTATTTATATTAGACTGGCACATGTGAAGTGTCTCTTCACTGGCAGGGTTGACTTCTCCAACTGGGTGGTTATAACCACCTTAATTACATTCTGGGGCCTCTTTAATATATGATGGGGCCGACTTCTTATTCTGCTTATTATAATTATCATTTGACCAATCCGCAAAAGGGGATTTCGTCCTATTACAATAGCCGACATGATCAATCCACAATGGGGATTGATCCGATGAATAATATATCAAATAATAATAAGAATACTCTTTGCAGTTACATTATTTCAATAGGCCCAAGGATAAAAATGTAGAAGTCCTTGTAGGGAAACAAATTGTAGTACCTAATGACATATTAGATGAAGAGACCAGGGTTGAATTAGAAGAAGAGCCTACATAAGCACTTCAAGAAAATCCCTAAAAAGGGCCTAAACAAGAAGAAGAAGCAAAGGAGAAAAATGTCTCAAAGGAACCACATGTTGCAGAGTCAAAGAAAGAAAAATCGATGGCTAAGGTTGTTGTATATCTCCATCCACACCACACAAAGAAACAATAGTCATCAAGGCAAGGACATGAGTGTCAGGAAACTTACTATGGATTAACATGGAACCAGAAAGGTAACTAGTATGGAGGCACATGAAGGACTAAAAGCAATGCATAGAGATATTAGAGTAGCGCAATGAATACATGGATCCCAAGAGGAAACCATAATCAAGATCAAGGAAAGGCCAAAGTTAGACCCCATGTTTGAAGGGGAGGGGCATGTTTTTTTTTTCACAAAAACTGGAGAATTTATATCATTAAAAAGGTGTGGTCAAGACCACTGAGTACAATATCAGTTTCAAAGATGCCTCAAAACTTCAAAAAACTTTTGCATTGTTGATTCTACAGTTACTATATCTTTTCCTTTACTAATTCTCCAGAGCTTTAGCCTACTATTGTTCTGAAAATAGTATATCTGGTAGAAGATACCGTTGATACATATACAAAAATAAAACATGGAGATTGCATAATGTGATTAATCAACTACCAGGTTCTTTCTTTATGTTTGGCACTCCTTCTTCCGCTCTATCCTCTGTTAAGGGCTCGTTGAGATCTGGAAGTGGACAAACAGATGCAACTGAGTCATTACTTGATTCCTGGCTGAAGCTACCTATCAGGGACTCATGTTCATTGTTCCTTTCCATATGCTCAATTTTGGATTTCATCTCCTCATTCTAACTTTGCAATGCATACATTTCATCCTACAACTAACCAATCAAACTACGATGCTAAGAAAGTGTTTCCAAGACAAAAGGGACAATGGAACTTAAATACCCCACCCGAATATGCAATCGTTGTCGATCTTCTTCCTCTATCTCCTTAATTTCTTTGTTAGGATCTCTCTTTCCACTGCTTCCCTCATGATTCATTCTGACTATGTTAAATTGCCCAGGCACTCAAAGATCGAATACGGTCCCTCCTCTTCCTAAGTCGCACCAAGAGAAGTTTTCCTGAATTACTTTCCACCCCAACATGCAGAGCACTTACCCAAGAAAATTGAATCCTGGGAGAATAACGACCCTTCCCACCATAGAAAACCGGCCAGAGTGACGATTCTGCAAACATTCCAATTACTATTATCTCCGTCTGTTGCAGCTCCAAATTTATCCATTTTTTCGCCACAAAGACACTCAACCTCGTAATTTGGGTGAATGTGCATGAAGCCATTAATTAGCACCGGGCCTATACCTTCCCAATCAGATTTAACCATATTTGGCTTCCCTTCATTTCCTCAAAAGATTGCTTTATGACAAATGCATTTCACTAATCCAATTGTTGACCCCCAAGACGTACCATTCCATTGTCCACCAGGAGAAACAATTCACACCAGGCTTCCATCTCATCATGGTTCATGTACCCGCCATTCGAATCCATTACCCGGGAGGATAAAATCACACGCTCTACCTGATTTACTTCCATCACAATGCCGATCCACCATCTTATCAACAGCCTCGAGAAAAAAACTGAGCCACAAGTCCATCACCACCACCCATGTGTCAAACATGCAGGAGCCTTGAGCGAGGAGGAATTAGTGGGCCCTTGATCATGAGAAAGAAGCATGAGTATCCTCATTATTGACCACCAAAAGACTAGGGGCTTTCCCAATTACTTGATTGGAAAGATCGTTCGCTTCAGAATTATTATGCCTATAGACATGGAAAAATCTCATGTGTATATCACTTGATAGAAGCTTAATTCTATCCACTATTTTCTTTAGGAAAATATCCTTCAGCAAGGAGCCTGAGTTCATTAATAAGATTATCACTTTGGAGTCCTTGACCACATTTAAGGTCTTGATTTGCTTCTGTGTGACTAATAATATTCCTTGAAAAATAACGTAGGCTTCTGCTCTATTATTAGTTTTGATTCCCAAATTCCAATAATAATCTAAAACTTTAATTCCTCCCGGGTCTAGAAGGACCCCCCTCCCCCGCACCTACCTCCCCTAAGGGGAGGGGCATGTTAATACCTAGACATATCAAAATTTTACATGTAAAACCCTTTATTAAGCCCTAAATATCGAATTATTACATTTATAGTATTATAATTTTATGTCGGCTAGAACCCTTCATGGTACCCTTTCATTATAATTGTACCCTTTGTCTCCTATCTATATATACCAAGGAGACATATTCTTAGGATCATCTGATCTCATATCATATTGTATTCTGAATTGGGTATACTGTAAAAGGAGGTTTCCTCCTTGAAGTGGATTGTATTCATTAAATTTTTATCATTTTTAAGGCATTGGATCTATTATCACCATAACAATTTTCAAATAGGATCCAAGTCTCGAAAATTTAGCGAAGAGCTACATCGCTATGGAAGCGCGATAGTTTGGAGGATAAGGTAACATATGGCGACATATGGATAAATATAGCGGAGGCGCGAAAGGTGGGGCCTTGGCGGACCATAGATCTTGAAGCGGCCCAGATCAACGGCCAAGACCCACATCGGGCGAGGAAATAGAACAAGAGATAATTTTTCAAAGGTGGGTCGTGGAAAATACCATGGTTTCATTCCGTGGACGCGTGGCACCCTCGGAGGCACATCGAGGCGAAAAGCGGTCTACCCAAAACCGTTCTTTCCAACCCTCGATATCGAAATTTGATGAGACCTGGCGGACCGTAGATCTTGGAGCGACCCAGATCAACGACCAAGACACATATTGGGCATTGAAGTAGCGCGGAGGATAATTTTTTGAAGGCGGGTCGGGGAAAATACCATGTTTTCATTTCTTGGACGCATGGCACCATCAGAGGCACATCAGGGCGAAAAGCGGTATAATCAAAACCGTTTTCTCCAATCCCTGATATCGAAAAATGCATATAAAAGGAGGGTCCCGGTCATTATTCTATAATATTTCAAAGCACTCAAACGTTTGAAAAGTGGCACAAACCCCCCATTCGAAATTAAAGCTCAACAGTGAACCAGTTTTGCACATTCTCCGTCGAGTTACAGGTATTTTTCGTCATGGCCACCAACCCTAGCGTTTTATCCGTGAAAGAGAAAGACTTCGCCTCTAAAGAAGAAGCCCTAATTAATAGGGATTCTGATGTATTTGACACAGAAATTACAGTTTCACCCATTTTCTGTGTCAAGATCCAATTTGCTAGACAATGTTGGAAAACGAATACCCTTCCTCGAAGCGACCCAAGCTTCCATTACCCCTTACGCCATAGAAGTCGTTTTCCCTTTCCCAGAGTTCATAAGATGGTGTGCATAACAATATTCATAGGAAGAAAAGGTCATTTTAAATAAGTTAGGGTCAGAGGTCTTATGCGAAATAGATAGTCCATCAATTTGACACACCCTCAGCATACCAGAGTCTTCCCCCACTGTGTCAGAGCCCTTCGAGGAAGAGAAAATGATCACAGTCTATCGAGAGTGTCCCCCCAAAGTAAAAACCCTATTTCTGCAAACCATTGTTAAACTTGAACACCGTTCTGAAAGTCTGTCGTTACCTGTCAGTGTAAGCGTCATGGTTATTGAATTCCAGTGGGCTTGTTCCCTACTTAGTAAAGTTTAGGGTTGGATAACGACAAATTTGTAGTAGAAGTCATGTTGGGTTTCTTGTTGACCTTTTTTATGTCAGAGTCTAGTCAGTCGGTTTGTATAAGTTTTGACAAGTTTATCGCTCACAATATGCACCAACAACTGGTAAATTTCAATTCATTGAGACACTTCAAGTACTACACACACTTGTTGAGAATGATCTTGGAATCAAATAAGACCGAATTCCCTGAAGCAACATTCATCTCGACTAAATGCAAAAGAATCACCATGCTTATTTTCATAAATAAGATTATGTCCAGGGTTTATAGTCTCATCTCTGGCACGGACCTGCCAAGGGTTTTGGAAGAAATGAAAAGCTCTTTACAACCTAATCCAAAAAACAGGGTGGGAGATTGGATGTTGTTTTTACAGTCTATTGTAATTTAGGTATACGGTTATCAACAATGACCTTACCTTTTACTAATCTTTTTGACTCCCAGAGTCTTTGCCTTAGAATTCATCAGACAAAGGATCATTTTAGAGACAGAGCATTTTCTGAAAACACACAAGGCATCTAACTTAAAATTCCCTTTCATGGTAGGGCCCTTTGCGGTAAAGACCAGGTCTTGTTTACCTCATATTCAAGCCAAACTCAGTGAATTTGGGTTTACACAGTTACAAGGGAGGAGATATGACCTGCACCAGATCATATATTAGAGAAGACTGATGAGCAGACAAAGCCCCTATGAACATGAACAAGTTGAAGAATTTGATAGATTGGCAAACTTGGAAGCCTATGCAAATATGGAAGTCACTTTGCAGCTTGATCATACACAACAAATAGAGTCTGTCCCTTAGCAGGTCCAGACACAGAAAACTTCTCCAAAGTTGATTATTAAAGCTCCAAAGGTGAGTGTTTATAACAAGAGGAGTAGTTCAGAGGCACTTGGTGCCAGTAGTTAGAAAAATAGTCTCAAGAAAATGAAAATCACACCATCTTCTCAGTTAGTGGCGTGAAAGAAGAAGAACCTAAAGAGAAAATGAGCATGGAGATGGTGGAAAGTGCTGATCCGGATTATTTTCGGCACGAAATGATAGCGGAGATATAATAAAGAAATGCACAAAGATATTGCAGATATTCAATAATATAACAGAAATGTATCAGAGATACAACCATAAACATAGATATACAGTAGTACATGATTTCTATTAATCAGAGAAATGTACAGAGACTGTAAAAATACAGAGTGAAAGACTCGCTAGAATGGTGACAGCATATCTCTGAGAAGAGATGTGACGGCTACTCGCATTCGCAAGAAGATGATTACAATGAGGCTCTAAAGGCCCTTTTACAATAAACGGGAATGCCAAAAGTCCTAGACATCCAAAAACCTAACCCTGGGAGATGAAGCGCCAAAATTCATGTGGGCCCCGTTTGGGTAAGTTGGTGCATCAACTTCCCGGGGTCGTAACTTTTGCATACGATCTCCGTTTTAGGCGTGTGATAGATCGTTGGAAAGGTATTGTAGAGGAGATTCATTTTGGGGGCTCAATCATGCCTTCAGCTATCATTGAGAACCTTGAGCTCGAAAAACCTTCATTTGGACCCTCAAAATGGCCCCGGAAGTTAAAACCTGCTAAAAATAGTAAATTGCCAAAATGGCCAGAAAACTGTTTTGAGCCATTTGGAAAAGGTGGGTGGCCACCAATATCCACCTGGATCAAGTGAAACCAATAATGAAGAGGCTGGTACAGGAAGCATACCACAAAGTGAAAGCAGCTCAAGGGTTTTCAGCAACAAGAAACATGTAAATAACAAGACACCTGGGGCAGTTTATCAGTCCAAAGAAGACTTAATGAACCGGTATGTTGTGAAGGGAAGTATGGCCAATAGTGAAATAAGAGACATGTCGCCCAAGGTAGAGAAGATCTCCCAGCATAAGGCTTCCCTGCTCTCAGTCAGGGATGTGGAAAGAAAGACATTTAACATAGCAGTGGCAGATGATGATCAAGTGTCTGAAATCAAGATGCATTATGAAAATATTGGTGCCCCAGAGAAATTAAAGTTCCACAGGAATGTCGGTGACATGCTATATTCAAACTACCTGAGTTGAGGTATGAGGGTTTTGAGATTGACAACACATGCACTCAAATTAGATGGTCAATTGAAGTAGGAGAAAGCATCCAACAAAGCCTGGCAAACACAGGTCAAAAGATTGGAATCTGAAGGCCCTCAAGGGGTAAAGGCTTCTTTAGATGAGAAAGAGGAGATGATCCAAAGCCTAAAGAAGAAGTTGAATATGTCCTCCACAGAACATCCACAGAACATCCACAGAACATCCACAGACAACAAAGCTAGTTGTTCTAGAGCAAGAGAAGGAGACATTCAGACAAGAAGCACTAAATTATAAAGCTAAAGTGTTGCAACTAGAAAAAGAGAAAAAAAATTGGTTACAGGTACATGTAGCAACATCAGATATGGCTATTATTGTACCTTCCAATACAGAAGCTGGATCAAGCACTAATGGATTGGTTCAAGCTATGTCCCAAGTAAGTTTACAGACAGGGGAAATCAAAATCCTTAAGGAGGTCTTAGAAAAGTTGAAACAAGAGATGAAAATAAAAGATGAAAAGATGGCTCAACTCCAAAGAGAGAATCAAGATTTGCAAGAGAGAGTAAACAAGATGAAAATGAGGTTAAAAGGTAAAACACTGTTACAAGGAGATAAACATGTGATTTGGGATGCTATTGCTGCAGAGGTTGCTAAGTTCAGGGTTTATCTGAATTTTATAAATGACAAAGACAACGTGGCTACCATGACCCGAAGCAGGTGTATTGTTGTTAATGAAACATTAGCCAAGAAACCCTCAGAATGGGCCCATAACGCTATTGATTTTTTGAATTCTGTGCCCACTGCTGATCTTCAGACTATTGGGGTGAAGGACAGAACTGCGTTGATCATCTGGGCCAGGAGGATCATCGCCAAGCACAACTTGCTCAAATTGGTTC
Source organism: Picea engelmannii (assembly GCA_009831015.1). Taxonomy (NCBI): domain Eukaryota; kingdom Viridiplantae; phylum Streptophyta; class Pinopsida; order Pinales; family Pinaceae; genus Picea; species Picea engelmannii. Next base: position 126,179 of record ML802271.1, read on the forward strand.
AAAACAAAGCTATGCAAATGGAGCACAATATACATGAGTTTAAGGATACATTTGAACAATTGTTTATCAAGGGCCTCCCACTATTTTGGGATGGCAAAGGTAAATTATATAATCAAGAAGACTACAATTCTCTCCTCATTCAGTGTAGAATGGATCATTCCAAATTTGAAGCTATGGAGGAAAGTCTGAAAGGCCCAAGTTTGATAGAGTATTTGGCCGTGAACTTTGAGATTTTGAATTAGTTTAAAACAATGAATATTGGGCTGTCAACTATGTCCCGCGCTATGTGCATTGACCTAGAGATTTTCATAAAGGAGATGATGGATTACGATATTCCTTCTGACTCACAGTGGAAGGAAATCATGCGGCTGGGCAAGACAAAATGCAGTTTTCTCGGAACCAGTAAGTAACCTTCAGGTGTCACCAAACCAACAAGTTCGACAGAAGATCAGGGCAAGACATATGTCGTAAAGGAAGCTGAGCAATCAAAGAAATCCATCCCTAGTTTTGAAACGTCCTTTTGTTTAATTATTGTAAATCGGTTCATATACCGAGACCGTCAGTTGAAATTATTATAATCAGTTTTAGAAGCTGAAACGTTTCAGTTTCAGCCATTGTAATCGAATTGTGTAAATACTGGGACATTTGAATGAATTAATGTTGGTAGAAGTGCAAGGGCACCTTTTTGGTTGTTTCAAACTCTATTATAACTTTTTGATGCTGAATTGAATATATATGCAAAAGCTTTTGAAATCTCTATGAAAAGATTCTAATGGTGTTGATATGAGCTTTGTCTCCCTTCATTGTATGTATTTCCCGTGTTCTTTATTCCATTTGCATTTTCTTCTGTTTAAATTTGAGAGTTAAAGGCCCAAAATTCGTCTCGTGACGCTCTCGGCTTAAGCAATTTAAACTGTGTATGTTTCTTCTTAGCTAATTCATAATTCATTTCCGTAATGCTTTGAAATCTCTTTCTTCCTACACTCTACTTAAATTCAATTTATAACTCAGATTCATTGCCTCACTTAGCCTTTATCCTCTGGAGAGTTCTACCAGCTGATCATTGTTTTCGTTCAATTTCATAATTTTGACTCCATTGCCCAAAGTGTTCCTCCCCTTTCTTGCCAACAACTTTATTAAAAACCCCCAAAACAAACCAAATCTAGTTGTTGATTATCAAAGAAATACCCAGTGACACGAGAGAGCCCTCTCTAAGTTGAGCAGGCTAGTGCCCCAACTCTAAAGTAGGTTGAAACGATTACCTCTGTCGTTTTTCTATCAGTCGGACAAAATTTACAGAGTGCTAATATTCTGGCGTCGTTGCCGGTGACGAAATTGAAAAATCTTCCCTGGGAAAAGCAACTTAAAGCTTTAGTTTGATCCCCGAGGATGACAGTGGATCAAATACCTTATTGGCTGAGATTATTTTTTCCCCGACAACTCCGTTACTCAGAGACCAGTTGCACCACACCGTGTGAGATAGAAATCCTGGCTCCTAAGAAAATCCATACCAGGAGCAACCCAGACCCAGAAGCTGCAATCCCTGTGTTTGACCTTGAAAAACTTGTACATAAAAGAAAAGAAAATCCAGTAACCCTATTGTTGCATCCAGACCGATATTTGTCCTTGCCCAAGGATGCAGTGACTAGCATTGAAGACCTCGAGTTTGATGTGAAATTTGAGCAAGTCATATTCAGAACTAAGTCTGAATCTTGTTTAAGCGAGACTATCTTTGACGAAAAGAGATTCCAAGCTTTGATTCTAGCTGCATCTGCCAGGCCTTTAGTGATCCCCACTCAGAACCAACAGCCACTCCGACCCCTCACAACAACTATGGAAGCCAGATTTTCTCCCCTCATACTGCCTTCTCAACTACATGATTTTCCTCAAGATTACAACCTAAGGATCAAACTATATGATATTGAAGGTAACATATCAGCTCATAAGAATCTAGACTGGTTTAATGATTTCATAGACTTGGAAGAGGTGGAATTTGAAGATGTGAATATGAGGTTGTTTACACAAAGTCTTGCAAGAGAAGTGAGGAAGTGGTTCAGAGCCCTTCCACCAGCTAGTATCGCAAATTTCGAAGCCTTTGAGACAAGCTTCCTTGCAAAATAGGGGGATAAGAAAAATCCCCTCTAGTTGTTGACCCAGTACAAAAGCATGAAGAGATCACCTGACAAAATAGTGCAGGATTTTTCAGCCAAATTCATGAAGGTCTATAATGCAATTCTTGTTGAGGTAAACCCCCCCTAAAGTTGCTCAGCTTAGATATGCTGATTGTTTTGAAAGTGACTTTGCTTTATTATTAAGAGAATGAAGATCTGCCACATTGGATGATATGATGACCGATGCCATAGAGGTTGAAGTGAACCTAATGGCTTCAGGGAAGATGAAAACTAACTCTGGCAGGGACACAAACATAACTCTGGATAAAGCATAGCCTTCAACTTCGCAAACATCAGAGGAAAGGTTTGAGGCAATGATGAGAAACATGGAAAGAATGATGGAAAGAATGGATGTGGGTAACAAGGCTAACCCCAGAGAACAAGCTGATGGTCCACCCAAAAATCTGAGGAGACCAACAATCCCACATATTAGACAAAGAGAGCAAAGGAATCAGGGGAACCAAGCAAATCAAGTAGATCGGGCAAATCAGGCAAATCAGGGAAATCAAGGAAATCAGGGGGAACAACAAATCATACTTCCTTTCCAAAATAATTATGTGAATGAGGATTATGATGGATATTTTGAAGACAACATGAACTGTTGTGATGATAAAGAAACATAGGTATTTTTTACCAAAGAAGAACACGACCGGTTCATGGATGCAAGTGAGATCTTTTTGCAAGATGAAGAGGAAAGGTTGTCAGTAGAAACGAAAGATTACGAGACATGATTGAAAAATTCCATGATGCAATTCCAAAGACAATATAACCTTCAAAATCAAAGGGTGCCTCCAAACCCTCCAAAGGGAAATCCTACCAAAGAAGCTCAGAATAACATACCTTCTTCAAGTCAGTCCAAAAAAGATTATGTTGTAAAAGACTCTGTTGCAAAGGGTACTATAGACAAAGGGAAGCCGAAAGAATAATCCCATAAGAGAATATTGGAGGCAAGGAAAGAAACAGTCACCAAAGAGGTAGAGAAAACATCATCCTCCTTTAATTTTGAAAGTGAGATGGCCAAAATTAAGATTTATGTACCTTTCAATGAATTAATCAAAAACACTGAGTATAGAAAACATATCACAAAATGTTGAAGACAGAACAAACTTTTGATGCCCTGAGTATACAAGATGATCACCCAACCATCCTATTTGGCCCACGCGTGGAGGAAAATGGTGATACTGAAGAAGTGCCTCCTTTCTATGTTAGCCTAAAAATCCATGATATGACTCTGCACAATGTTATGTTGGATTCTGGAGCATCTCACAACCTGATGCCCAAAGTGGTCATGGACCAATTGGGCCTCAATGTCACAAGACCTTATAAAGATTTGTTCTCTTTTGATTCAAGAAAGGTGAAATGCCTTGGCCTAATCAAAGATCTGGTGGTGTCTTTGGCACAAATCCGCGCAAAGAATATGGTGATGGACGTATTGGTCGCTGATATCCCTCCAAAATTTGGTATGTTGTTGTCCAAGTCATGGGCTGCAAAATTAAAAGGAACCCTCCAAATGGACATGTCATATGCTACTATTCTTATCTTTGGTCAAGACAGAAGATTGTACATAGAGGTTTTTCTTAAATACATGGTCAACAACAAATCACAACATAACAATCATCCTATCTATTCAGTGGAAACTGAATTAGGGTCTTCTATTTTCTTCAATGACCTGTGCTCTGAAGAATAGGAAACATAAATCATTATGGTTGACAAAGACAAGCCTGACCAATAGATAGAGGAGTTTTCAGAGCAGCAAGATGATGCATAGGATCAGATATGGAAAATGAATTTGGATGGAGTTGCATGCAGAGAAGGAGCTGGAGCTGGCGTATGGATCAATCATCCCAAAGGAGACTCCAAATTATGTTCTTATAAGCTTGTGTTTGAATGCATGAATAACATGGCTGAATATGAAGAATTAATATTGGGGTTGAAAGTTTTGGAAGAATTGGGTGCCAAAAGAATTGTTGTACATGGAGACTCCAAGCTAATTATAAATCAAATCAAAGGCATATACCAAGCAAAACACCCCAAACTGAGGGCTTATAGAAATCTGGTACTAGACCTCCTTGAGAAGTTTCCAGAATGTAATCTTTCAACAATTCCAAGAGAACATAATCAGGTTGTCGATGCCTTGGCTACTTCAGCAGCAGTTTTTAGAGTTCCAATTTTCCCTAAAAAAAGCTACAAGGTTGAGGTCAAGTACATGCCAGCAGTACCAGATAATATGAAGCACTGACAAGTTTTCGAGGACGACAAACAGATAGAAAGATTTCTCAAGATGGAGAATGAGTTCGAGAATTTAAACATTGATGATGAATACTATGACGATGAGGTGGATACCACTGCTTTCACAAAGGAAGGGTATTTTGACAATCAGATTACATGCAAAGATATCATTTAGCTAAAGAGCAACATCATTCCCAAAGGTCTGGTCCCCTTGGAGAAACTCTTTGATAATAATGATGTGGCCAGAAGTCCAAAGATTACAGTAAATGAAGGGGATGTGGAAGATTGCAATATTGGGACTCTAGAAGATCCAAAAATCATTAAGTTGTCCAAAAAGCTCAGCCCTGAAGTCAAGGAAAGGTATGTCAAATTAATGAAAGAGTCCCCTGATGTTTTTGCCTAGAGTTATGGTGAGCTGAAAGTTTATGATACCAGTATAATCGAGCATGTTATCCCAATAAACGAAGATCACAAACCATTCAAACAGAAATTGAGAAGGATAAATCCTTTATTGCTACCTTTGATAGAGAAAGAAGTGAAGAAATTATTTGAAGCCAACATCATAGTGTCCCTAAGGTTTTCCAAATGGGTGGCAAATATGGTGCTAGTTAGAAAAAAGAGTGGAGAAATCAGGTTGTGTGTGGATTTCAGGAACCTGGATAAGGTATCTCTTAAGGTCAACTACCCATTGCCCAAAATGGATCATATTTTACAGAAGGCGGTGGGCTCTCAGAAGATGTCAATGTTAGATGGTTTATCTGGATACAATCAGATTATGGTGCACCCTGACGATCAAGAGAAGACAACGTTTACCACACCATGGGGAAAAATCATGTATGCCAAAATGTCGTTTGGTCTTATGAATGCAGGGGCAACATTTCAAAGAGCTATGGACATAACTTTTGCTGATGAAAAAGACAAATTCATTGTTATATACATGGATGACTTCACTATGTATTCTGCCTCAGATGAGGAACACCTCAAACATCTTAGAAGGGCATTTCAAAAATGTAGAAAGTTCGGGATCTCATTAAATCCTAAGAAGTCAAATTTCGCCATGGAAGAAGGAAAGTTGAGGGGACACATTATTTCAAAAGAAGGGATAAAGGTAGACCCCAATAGAGTTGAGAGAATCCTAAAAATTGCCATACCCAGAAGTAAAAAGGAAGTACAATCTTTCCTGGGCAAAGTAAACTTTCTGAGGAGATTCATCCCTAATTTGGCTGAAATCATAAAACATATTACCAACATGCTCAAGAAGGGAAATGAAATAAAGTGGATTCATGAGGCTAGAAATCATTTGAAGACATCAAGGTGGCATTGACGAAGGATCCTATACTCGCTAGCCCCAATTTTGAGAAATATTTCATATTATTCTCTTTTGCTTCAGAACACACAATTGCAGGTGTGCTACTCCAGAAAGATGACCAGAGTTTTGAGAAGCCAATAGTGTATTATAGCAAGACATTGAGGGATGCTCCTTTAAAATATGACATCATGGAGAAGCAAGCATATGCTCTAGTAAAGGCCTTGAAAGAATTCAGAGTCTACATCCTACACTCCCATACCACTGCTTATGTACCCAGTAGCTTAGTAAAAGACATCTTGACTTAGCCTGATCCCGAAGGAAAGAGGGGGAAATGGATTGCAGTGCTATTAGAATATGATCTTGAAATCAAACCCACAAAGTTGATCAAGGGATAGGGGTTGACAAAGCTGATGGCACAGACGAATTGTGAACTTTTAGGAATAAATGTCATCGCAGACCTGTCAGAAGTTGCAGAAGAGGAAAAGGTGACTCCACTGATATCCTAGAAATTCCTTGACTCTGCATGGTATGCGAATATCATCTTTGTGTTGAAAAATTTGCATGCTCCTCCGGAATTCAGTAAAACAAAAGCCAGATTCTTAAAATTGAAGGCATAAATTTTTTGTATAGTGAATGAATTTCTATATTGGAAAGATCGAGGAGTGTTTTTATTGAGGTGTTTGATAGAAGAAGAAGCAGAGAAAACCATCAGAAGTTCCATAAAGGTGATTGTGGAGGTCATCATTATTGGAAGACAACTGTGCATAAAATTCTGAGGGTTGTATTTTATTGGCCTAGCATTTTTCCCGATGTTTATAAAGAGGTTTAAAAGTGCCATGAATGTCAAATCTTCGATGAGAAAGGAAAATTGCAGTCTCTGCCTTTAAAACCCATTTCAGTGGAAGCTCCTTTCAGACAGTGGGGCCTTGATTTTATAGGGGAAATACATCCACAATCCTCAGCTCAACATAATGGATTCTGACAACAACATATTATTTCACTAAGTGGATTGAGGCAGTTCCCACCAGGCAGGCGACATATGATGTTATCATTCGATTCTTAGAAGACAATATTCTATCCAGATTTGGATGCCCAATCAAGATTATAACAGACAATGCAACTGCTTTCAAATCCAATAAAATAGAAAAATTCTACAGTGATTACAATATCACCCTTGGCCATTCTACACCATACTACCCTCAAGGGAATGGATTGGCTGAGTCTTCGAATAAAATCTTAGTCAGAATCATCAAAAAATTGTTGCAAGAGAATAAAAAGGCATGGCACAAAAAGCTCATCCATGCACTGTGGGCTGACAGAATATCCCCTAAGAGGTCCATAGCAACATCTCCTTTCCAAATCGTTTATGGCACTGAAGCAATTTTTCCTACTACATTGGGGTTGCCGGTAATGAGACTTTTGTAGGAGTAAGACGTAGAGATAGACGCCACACGAAGAAGGGTGGATGAACTCATCAGTGCACAACAGACTAGAGAAAAGGCTTTCCATAATGCCCAACTACGCCAAGACAAGATCAAAGAGGCTTTTGACAGACATACCAAGGTGGATGACTTCGAACCAGGAGACTGGGTACTGAAATGGGATGCCAGAAACAAAGATAAGGGAAAACATGGGAAATTTGATCACCTATGGCTAAGCCCATTCTAAATTGCAGCATACCGTGGGAGCAATGACTACTTGTTACAAGAGAGTAATGGAGAGCTCGCTGGAGGAGGGCCTGTGGATGGCAGGTTCCTCAAGCATGATATCGTTTAAACATCATCACCCCTTCCATTCATTGTACATAATCATTTTGTTCTTTTCTTTTCGCACGAAGAAGTTGGAATAAAAGAAACATAGTTGAAGCCCGAGGTGAAGGCCCTGAGCTATGTTTGGTAGATTTTGAGTTTTTGAATAAAGACCAGTGGATTCAGATCACACGAATAGACCACAACCCAATGGGTAGGCACTTAGTCTATAGTTCTTTGCTACCTCGCAGGGAGGATAACATCCCCAGTTGGAGCCTATGTTATCACCATAACAATTTTAGATAGGATCCAAGTCTAAGAAATTTAGCGAGGAGCTACATCCCTATGGAAGTGCGATAGTTTGGAGGATAAGGTAACATATGGTGACATATGGATAAATATAGTGGAGGAGCGAAAGGTGGGGCCTTGGCGGACCATAGATCTTGAAGCGACCCAGATCAACGACCAAGACCCATATCGGGCGATGAAATAGCACGAGAGATAGTTTTTCGAAGGTGGACCGGGGAAAATACCATGGTTTCATTCCGTGGATGCGTGGCTCCCTCAGAGGCACATCAGGAAGAAAAGCGGTCTACCCAAAACTGTTCTTTCCAACCCCCGATATCGAAAGTTGATGAGACCCGACGGACTGTAGATCTTGGAGCGGCCCAGATCGACGACCAAGACACATATCGAGCATTGAAGTAGCGCGGAGGATAATTTTTCGAAGGTGGGTTGGGGAAAATACCATGGTTTCATTTCTTGGACACGTGGCGCCATCAGAGGCACATCGGGGCAAAAATTGGTCTACTCAAAACCGTTTTCTCCAATCCCTGATATCGAAAAACGCATATAAAAGGAGGGTCCCGATCATTATTCTATAATATTTCAAAGCACTCGAACATTTGAAAAGTGGCGCAAACCCCCCATTTGAAATTAAAGCTCAACAGTGAACTAGTTTCGCACATTCTCCGCCGAGTTACAAGTATTTTTCATCATGGCTACCAACCCTGTCGTTTTATCCGTCAAAGAGAAAGACTCTGCCTCTAAAGAAGAAGCCCTAATTGACAGGGATTCCGATGTATTTGACACAAAAATTACAGTTTCACCCATTTTCATGTCCAGATCCAATTTGCTAGACAATCTTGGAAAACAAATGCCCTTCCTCTAAGTGGACCAAGCTTCCATTACCCCTTACGTCCTAGAAGTCGTTTTCCCTTTCCCAGAGTTCATAAGCTGGTGTGCAGAACAGTATTCACAGGAAGAAAAGGTCATTTTAAATAAGTTAGGGTCAGAGGTCTTATGCGAAATAGATAGTCCGTCAATTCGACACACCCTCAGCATACCAGAGTCTTCCCCCACTGTGTCAGAGCCCTTCGAGGAAGAGAAAATGATCAGAGTCTACCGAAAGTGTCCCTTTGAAGTAAAAACCCTATTTCTTCAAACCATTGTTAAACCTGAACACCATTCTGAAAGTTTGTCGTTACCTGTCAATGTAAGAGTCATGGTTATTGAAGTCCAGTGGGCTTGTTCCCTACTTAGTCAAATTTTAGGGTTGGATAACGACAAATTTGTAGTACAAGTCATGTTGGGTTTCTCGTTGACCTTTTTTTATGTCAGAGTCTAGTCAGTCGGTTTGTATAAGTTTTGACAAGTTCATCGCTAACAATATGCACCAACAATGGGTAAATTTCAATTCATTGAGATACTTCAGGTACTACACGCACTTGCTGAGAATGCTCTTAGAATCAAATAAGACTGAATTCCCTGAAGTAGCATTCATCTCGACTGAATGCAAAAGAGTCACCATGCTTATTTTCATAAACAAGATTATGTCTAGGGTTTATAGTCTCATCTCTGACACGAACCTGCCAAGGGTTTTGGAAGAAATGAAAAGCTCTTTACAACCTAATCCAGAAAACAGGGTGGGAGATTGGATGTTGTTTTTATAGTATACTATAATTTGGGTATATTGTTATCAAGAAGGACCTTACGTTTTACCAGTCTTTTTGACTCCCAGAGTCTTTGTCTTAGAGTTCATCAGACAAAGGATCATTTCAGAGACAAAGCATTTTCTGAAAACGCACAAGGCATCTAACTTAAAATTCCCTTTCATGGTAGGCCCTTTGCCATAAAGACCAGGTCTTGTTTACCTCGAATTCAAGCCAAACTCAGTGAATTTGGGTTTACACAGTTACAAGGGAGGAGATATGACCCGCACCAGATCATATCTAAGAGAAGACTGATGAGCAGACAAAGCCCCTACGAACATGAGTAAGTTGAAGAATTTGATAGATTGGAAAACTTGGAATCCTATGCAAATATGGAAGTCACTTTGCAGCTTGATCATACACAACAAATAGAATCTGCCCCTTAGCAGGTCCAGAAACATAAAACTTCTCCAAAGTTGGTTATTAAAGCTCCAAAGGTGAATGTTTATAACAAGAGGAGTAGTTCAAAGGCAATGGGTGGCAGTAGTAAAAAAAATATTCTCAAGAAAATGAAAATCACACCATCTTCTCAGGTAGTGGACCTGGAAAAAGAAGAACCTAAAGAGAAAACGAGCATGGAGATGGTGGAAAGTGCAACCAAGAACGAAGAGGCTGGTACAGGAAGCATGCCACGAAGTGAAAGCAACTCAAGGGTTTTTAGCAGCAAGAAACATGTATATAGCGAGATAGTTGGGGCAGTTTATCAATCCAAAGAAGACTTCATGAACCAGTATGCTGTGAAGGGAAGTATGGCCAATAGTGAAATACGAGACCTGTTGCCCGAGCTAGAGAAGATCTCCCAGCATAAGGCTTCCCTGCTCTCAGTCAGGGATGTGGAAATAAAGACATTTAACATAGTAGTGGCAGATGATGATAAAGTGTCTGAAATCAAGATGCATTATGAAAATATTGGTGCCCCAAACAAAGTAAAGTTCCACAGAAATGTCAGTGACATGCTATATTCAGACTACCTGATTTTAGGTCTGAGGGTTTCGAGATTGACAACACATGCACTCAAATTAGATGTTCAATTGAAGTAGGAGAAAGCATCTAGCAAAGCCTGGAAAACACAAGTCAAAAGATTGGAATTTGAAGGCCCTCAAGGGGTAAAGGCTTATTTAGATGAGAAAGAGAAGATGATCCAAAGCCTAAAGAAGAAGCTGAAGATGTCCTCCATAGAACATCCACAGACAACGGAGCTAGTTGCTCTAGAGAAAGAGAAGGAGACATTCATACAAGAAGCACTAAATTACAAAGCTAAAGTGTTGCAACTAGAAAAAGAGAAATAAAATTGGTTACAAGGACAGGTAGCAACATCAGATACAGAAGCTGGATCAAGCACTGATGGATTGGTTCAAGCTATGTCTCAAGTAAGTTTATAGACAGGGGAAATCAAAAGCCTTAAGGAGGTCTTAGAAAAGCTGAAACAAGAGATGAAAATAAAAGATGAAAAAATGGCTCAACTCCAAAGAGAGAATCAAGATTTGAAAGAGAGAGTAAACCCGCTGAAAATGAGGTTAAAAGGTAAAACATTGTTACAAGGAGCTAAACATGTGATCTGGGATGCTATTGCTGTAGAGGCTGCTAAGTTCAGGGTTTATCTGAATTTTATAAATGATAAAGACAACGTGGCTACCACGACCCAAAGCAGGTGTACTGTTGTTAATGAAACATTAGCCAAGAAACCCTCAGAATGGACCCACAACGCTATTGATTTGTTGAATTCTGTGCCCACTGTTGATCTTCAAAATATTGGGGTAAAGGACATAACTGCATTGATCATCTGGGAAAGGAGGATCATCGCCAAACACAACTTGCTCAAATCGGTTCAAAACAAAGCTATGCAAATGGAGCACAGTATACAAGAGTTTAAGGATACATTTGAACAATTGTTTATCAAGGGCCTCCCACCATTTTGGGATGGCAAAGGTAAATTATACAATCAAGAAGACTACAATTCTCTCCTCATTCAGTGTAGAATGGATCATTCCAAATTTGAATCTATGGAGGAAAGTATGAAAGGCCCAAATTTGGTAGAGTATTTGGCCACGGACTTTGAGATTTTGAATCGATTTAAAACAATGAAGATTGGGCTGGCGACTATGTCCTACGCTACGTGCATTGACATGAAGATTTTGATAAAGGAGATGATGGATTATGAGATTCCTTCTGAGTCAGAGTGGAAGGAAATCATGCGGCTGGGCAAGACGAAATGCAGTTTTCCTGGAACCAGTAAGTAACCTCCAGGTGTCACCAAACCAACAAGTTCGACATAAGATCAAGGCAAGACAGATGTCGTAAAGGAACCTGAGCAGTCAGAGAAATCATCCCTAGTTTTGAAACATCCTTTTGTTTAATCATTGTAAATCGGTTCATATATCGATACTTTCACTTGAAATTATTATAATCAATTTTAGAAGCTGAAACGTTTAAGTTTCAACCATTGTAATCGAATTGTATAAATACTAGGACACTTGAATGAATTAATGCTGACAGAAGTGCAAGGGCACCTTTTTGGTTGTTTTGAACTCTATTGTAACTTTCTGAAGCTGAATTGAATATATATGCAGAAGATTTTGAAATCTCTATGAAAATATTCTAATGGTGGTGATATGGGCTTTATCTCCCTTCATTGTATGTATTTCATGTGTTCTTTATTCCATTTTCATTTTCTTCTGTTTAAATTGGAGAGTTAAAGGCCCAGAATTCGTCTCATGACGCTCTTAGCTTAAGCAATTTAAACTGTGTGTTTCTTCTTAGCTAATTCAGAATTCATTTCCGTAATGCTCTGTTGCAGTTATTTGTTTTCTCTTTCTTCCTACACTTTGCTTAAATTCAATTTATAACTCAGATTCATTGCCTCACTTAGCCTTTATCCTCTAGAGAGTTCTACCGACTGATCATTGTTTTCATTGAATTTCATAATTTTGACTCCATTGCCCAAAGTGTTCCTCCCCTTCCTTGCCAACAACTTTATTAAAAACCCCCAAAACAAACTAAATCTAGCTGCTAATTATCAAAGAAATACCCAGTGACATAAGAGAGCCCTCTCTAAGTTGAGCAGGCTAGTGCCCAACTCTAAAGTAGGTTGAAACAATTACCTCTGTCGTTTGTCTATCATCCAGATAAAATTTACAGAGTGCTAACAGGATCACAACATATTACCTCTTACTAGCTCAGTTATTGCAGTCATGCTCTTGCATGTAAGTTGTTTGTGATATAGCTAGGAATTGGTGGCTTCAAAAGATGATTGGTATTCCTTCACTGCGTCCGTCCATAAATCTGGATCCCTTAGCAAGTTTTTGCATAATGTTTCTTTTTAAACTACGAGCATTTTACTCCAATTTCTACGTTCCCATCAAACACCCCCCAAAAAATTATCTTTCGAGATATTCCCAAAGTGCATATGAATGTAGAGGCTATCCTAGTTTTCCTTGTTGAGAGATTCGAGATAGTATCCCCTCCATGAAAAGTAAAAATACTTCAATTAAAAATTAAAGGCTATAGTGTGAGACACATATAATGGAATACGTCCTCCGAACCATGAAACATATGCACATCGACATGGAGAAGGCTTCAAACATGCTCAAATCATGTCGTGATCTCTTATATAATTATTATAAGGCCTTGTGCATCATGTATTCGAGCTTCCCCATCTCCGGTGAGAAGGAGCATATCCACACTGTCACCTTCACCTAGGACAATGCCTTCCAACATAACAAGAAGCCCGAAACCTGTGCAACTTTTGATCTACTCGAAGGTAGAAACTGATTTTAGAGAAAATGCTAGTTGTGAAGTAAAAACAAGGCAATTGCTTACAATAATGGGGCCATCGAGAGCTGGAAAGATGACATTGCTAAATGCTCTAGTATGCCATCTTTTTGCATCACCTCGGTTACACATATATGGCTTCCCCATTTATGTGCACTCGATGCCCAATTCTCGTACATTGCATGCCCTAGATTTGATGCTCGAGTAAGAGGTGAGATTCCTACATGAATTTGGTCACTCTTCTCCCAACAATGCTTGATCTTCTCATGATACCAGATTTCAAAAAAATAGATAGGAAGGAGTCAACTTAGGAAAGAGCTTGTGGCCAAGATGCAACACCCTAGTTTTGATCTCCATCAATGTAATGTGTATATGTGAATTAGGTTGTGAGTCAAACAATATGGCCGAGGGCCAAGTAATATAAATGATGTCACATCAAAGTTATTAATAAAAATACATCGTTGGTTGTGAGACGAGGGGTGTTGGAATATGTGTTGATGGATTGTGTAGTATTGTTGGAATGTATTAATTTGGAAGGTAATAATGTCTACTCTTATGTAAAAGAGTTATCCCACGTGCATCATGAAGTAATATAGTCTTCTTACCATTCATTATATAAGGAGGTGAAATTACATTTATCCCACATGTATTTTCGGATGTAATTCCTCCATACCTCTTGGTATATAATAGATGTAACATAGACCCATGTGGTACATTGAAACATAGGATCACATAGTGAACATATACATTGGAATGGTGTGAATATGGAGTGTGATGTGAGGGAGCTCAAATGTAAGATCCGAGATTTATGAAGAATAAAGAAGACAATGCCTTCCCATGGATGTTTCCCCATTTTTGGGTTTTACCACGTATATTTGGTGTACTCTCCTTTTTCTCTTGTCTCTTTCTTATTTTGATTATATGTTGTTGTATGGATAGGAGGGTAGACTAATAATGTTATGTTGTTTTATATTGTTGTATGTTTATACATATGTCTCAATATTCTAACAAGGGGGATTAAAATGATGGAGAGATATGACTCCACGAGAGAGGAACAAAAGGGGGATAAGGGGGCCAAAGCTTGGAAATAGTATATTTTATTGTAACCAAAGTACCTTACCTTAGCTTATGTAAATGGACAAATCAAACTTGAGACATGTGCCAAGGTAGTTAGGTGGTGTTCTTTGAGTGCCAAGTGGCAATTTAAAAACATGCATATTTATTCCTTGTGTTTGGGAGACTAGGGAATCGTTCTACCATCATTCTCATCATCATTGGAGCATGGTATGAGTTGCAAGGGAGAGAGCTAACCTGCAACTGAAGGATGAGATTTCCTCCATGTGAATTCTATTGTAAAAAGTGTCATTGAGAATCATTGTAGATCCTAGCATTGAGATTTTCTTGCCTAGTTTGTGTTGGAGCTTGGAAAGAGGTGTGATAGCTCGAGGGATTGCATTGCAGAGAAGGGGACCCCTCTGTTATCCACAAATTTGGTCACTGTGATGATGTCATGGTGATATCATGATGATGGGAGATCAAG
>ML802272.1:8846-25603 GCA_009831015.1 Picea engelmannii
AGTATGAAAAGTTTGGAACCTTGTTTTGCAACTAATTATTATTCCTAGATTCATTTAGGATCCACAAGTATGCACAATGTAATGATTAAGACTCCTCATTGGTGAATCATCTGTTCAATTATCAAAAAAGACAAAACCAAGATAACTTTTTGTGTTTGTCAAGTTTACAACCTAAAGTTGGAACCATAGCTCTATTTAAATTGACATTCACGGATTAGAAAAATATGATTTTAATTTTTCCTGTGACAAGAGTTATTAGTCCTTACAACAAAGACTATATCTTCGACCAGGGTGTTTTTTCAAGGCATTACTTTCTCGTACATAACTTTGAGGATTTTGGATCTAGGTTTGTAAAGACTTTGAAAAACAAGTATTAAAAAATATTTTCTCGAAATTATTATTGTTGTTCTATTGTTTTGCGATTGGTTGGGGAAATGATGCAGACATAATGTGGTAGGTCCAAAATGTTGAACAATAAACACAAAGACCATACATTTATCAGTTTCAAATAGAAAATTACAGAGACAGAGTACCATTTCCTTAAATGAAAATCAAAGTTGTTATCACATTATACAGAACCCTCAGGTAAATACATGCAATATCCTAGTTACATATTAATAAAATGGCACTTAAAAAACTCCTCAGGCATGGAATATTCAAGCTCAAATGCACAACCTTATTAATGTCACGTAGGCCACTCAAATTGGCATCTATCAGACTCAAAAAACCAATGTCCATGTACATGGACATGCTCAAATTCGGCCCTGTCCACCTACTAAAACATATATTTTAGAAATAAATTAAAATTAAATTAATTCAACAACAACACTTTAGATTTACCTTCAAATCGAAGCGTTTGGACCGGTGAAGCACCTGGATTGGAACCCTTGTGTTAGCATTGAGATTCACCCTCTGAATACAAGAGAATAAGCCCAGTACCCATCAAAATAAAGTAAAAGGATTAAAATGATTGAGAAGGTGGATCAATGAGACTGTAGAGAGAGGAAAAGATAACACAAGTAACTGTAAATCAATTCAAGACCATTGGGTTATGGAGTCATAAGTATCATGGATAAGGAAGGCATTTAAACCACCTATCAGACAAAAGGATTAATGTGGTGATGAGGAGAATAAGACATAAAATTTTTGGTGAACCATGAAAGATGGGCATGATAGCAAAAGATCCTCCATCGCCTATGGAATCCATAAATCAGAGAGATTACATCCAGACAATGAAAAAAATAGAGAAAATTTGACGAACCATGAAAGATGGGTATGATAGCAACAAAACCTCCATCGCCTTAGTGATACATAAATCAGAGAGATTACATTCAGACAATAAGGAAAAAAAAGAAAATCCAACGAACCATGAAAGATGGGCATGATAGCAACAAAACCTCCATCACCTCAGGGATCCATAAATCAGAGAGATTACATTCAGACAAGAAGGAAAACAAAGAAAATCTAACGAACCATGAAAGATGGGCTTGATAGCAAAAAAACCTCCATCACCTCAGGAATCCATAAATCAGAGAGATTACATTCAGACAAGAAGAAAAACAGAAATAGCGTGTAAACTAAGAAGACGGTCTAATAAAAATGATTCAAAGGAATCTTCAATAACATATATTTACAATCCAAGTCCTTAGGCATACAAACTGAAAAATTACAGAGCCCTGCTCCTAAAACTCTGTTGGCT
Source organism: Picea engelmannii (assembly GCA_009831015.1). Classification (NCBI taxonomy): domain Eukaryota; kingdom Viridiplantae; phylum Streptophyta; class Pinopsida; order Pinales; family Pinaceae; genus Picea; species Picea engelmannii. Next base: position 10,546 of record ML802272.1, read on the forward strand.
CTCCAGCCTTTGAAAAAACACCCCCCCCGAGTCAAAATAAAGACTGATCTATTTATAATCAGCTCAGTCCACAACTGCCAGGAGTGTGACCTGGCTATCTTGTTCAATTCTTTCATCTGCTCATTCTTCTATTAGAATGTGTGTGTATTTCTTTGTTGGACACAAAATCAGATCATCATGGGACTTTCTGCCCTCTGTGGTACCGCATGCTAACAGTCTAGTCTTCTCAGCCATGGCTTCTATGCCTTCAATTTATGGACTGAGCTGAGGTTTCAACTACCAGTCCTTTTCCATTAACTGAATCCTCCTTGGGATCGAGATGAGGCTCAATGCCTAGGGGGCCGACACGTGCTTCTCTTGGATTTTATATATAAGCACGTGATTGTGGGGCCGTCAAAGGTGGTTTGGATTCACACCGCTTTTGAGCCTGCAATTCACCACCTTCCACCATGTAGCTCTTTTACTATACCACAGTTTCAATTACGTGACCACTCAAGAATTTTATCGTTCGAGCATGTTGTGTCCCCACAATGAAACGTGGTCGTTGATTTGGTCACGATCTTCGATCTGGGCGCTCCTGCTAAATTTAGTGCCACCACTAAAGTTTATCTGCCTACCAATTTTAGGATCATTCTAATCGCGCTAGGAGATGGTGCTAATTTTGGCGTTGAACAAGAAAACTTCCTGGAGGATGATCTAACGTAGTGGCCTTACGTCACTATGTTGACGTGTCATTAAAAGAGAGGTGACATGTGTCACTTGCAAACAAGCAGATGATATACCCAAAGATGCCTGGACTGAGTGCCATGTGTCATCACCAGATGGATTCCAAGTGTCATGACTAATGAGAGCGCCACATATCCGAACTGATGACTTCCACATACTTTGGCACTTCAGAGCTCCGGGGTGGTATGCATTTAGAGCTGGAGCTCCGAATTGAATCAATGAATGTCGATCTGAAGAGGACATGCGGCAAGGATCTATTGACTCCGGGAGAAAACACTCTAGATGAAAATTGGAGCGAGGAAGATGAAACTCCCGAATCCCGGATTCAAAGCAAACTACCACCATTAGATTTGGATGGACATGTGACAACAATCTGTGGTCTTCGGGAGAAAATGCTTTGGATGAAAGCAAGATGGGAGGAGCTGAAACTCATGAAGTCCGGATTCCCAAAGTAAATATTGATCGTTCGATCTGGAGGAACACACGGTGCTTGATCTGCAACTATGGGAAAAATCACTTCGAAGTAAAATGGGAGTGGAGAATCCGAAACTCCCAAAGCCCAAACTCCTAAAGTAAATCATACTGTCTGATATGAAAGGACGCGTGGTGCTTGATATGTGATTTTGGGCCAAAGAACTTCGGAGGAAATTGGGAGTGGGGAAGCTGAAACTCTCAAAGCCCGAACTCCAGAGGTAAATCATGACCGTCCGATCTGAAAGGACGCGTGGCGCATGATATATGACTTCAGGAAAAATCACTTCAGAGGAAATTGGGAGTGGGGAAGCCGAAAATCCTGAATCCTAAACTCCCGAAGTAAATCATGAATGTCTAATTTGGAAGGACGCGTGGCATTTGATCTGTGACTTTGGGCAAAAGCACTTCGAAGAAAATAGGGAGTGGGGAAGCCAAAACTCTTGAAGCCTGAACTCCCGAAGTAAATCATGAGCGTTCGATATGGAAGGACGCATGGCACTTGATCTGTGACTTCGGGGCTTCCACGCGGTCTTTAAACCTTGTGCACATTTTACATGCCGAACACATGCGAGCCACTGATCTGAACCGCTCCTGGGATCTCCGCCATTGAAAATTGAACCCAACCACTACTTGTATTTTAGCCCCAAAAAAGACTGCTTTGAATGCTGTGCTTGTGCTTATGGCTATTTCTTGTGCAAGAAAAATACTTGGACAACTTCTACAACACTTGACAACTTCATGTGATAACATTGGCTCCACAAGGGATGTCATGCTCCCTGTGAGCTGCCAAGAATGCGCAGTTCCAGTTCCTTAGCTGTTGGGTTGTGGAGTCGAGCTCAAATGCATTTTGCTGAAGACAACAAGCTGATATATACACTATATACTTAAAAATAAAGCAAACACACATGCTCCAGAAGGATCTTATTTATGTACAAACCTAAACTAACTGATTTTTACAATGTGCTAGGTGAAAGCAAACTTCCACCAGAGCCATTCAAGTAACCTCCTAGCTGAAAAAATATTTACTCTGTCAATGATCAACAGAGGATAATGAAACTGTGACAACAAATCGATTACATTCTTCATCTCTCCTTCTAGTGTTGAAGGTAATATACAGTTTGGAGGCTTCAATACATGGAGAAAATGCAACTCCATGTACTCCCCCACAAGATCATAAAATAGGTGATAAAACCTACTAGATTGATAACCGAAAGACTGCTCTATTTTACAACTTCTCACATATGGCTGAATGTCTATGGAAAGCATAGGTGAGTGAAAGGATGATGCAGGCTGCTGGTCCACTTCTCCTTTGTCTGCTCCGATAACATCTGCTAGCTGATGGCAAGAAATAGTCTCATGTATATCAATGGATGGATCTTTCTCCTTAACATGCTGCTCATTTATAAGTTTTGGAGATGAGATAAGATGCACACTTAGCTCTTCCATTTCCCCTTCATTATCATGTACAAGAACCATGCTATGAGGTTCCAAAGAAGCCATGAAAAAACTCTACTCTTCATTATCAGAAAATTCAAAAGAGACATGTTGATTTTCATGAACATTTAAAACAACATATACATATGATATGATGCCATCTGTTTATGTGTTATTGTTAACATAATGAATATCATTCAACACCCCTTGATCTTCATGATAAATGTTTTCTTCTTCAGTGAATGCTTCATCACAAATCTGGCTTTCATGACTAGAAGAATCTTTATGAAGCAAAGAAAACTCATCACAATAGTTTTCGTAAAGATACTCAGCTGAAAAATAATCTTTACAAAACAAATTGAAAGATGCATGAAAACCTGTCAAAGAGGTGATGCTTGCAATGGGAAGAGATCAACACAAATCACAAGCAATCCCCTCTAATGAATACCTAAAAATCTTAATCTGAACATCTTCATGCATGATATGAAGTCGATGAATAAAATCATGAAAATCCAACAAATGCTCAGCTGATACCTCCCACTCTTCTTCTCAAAATCCGGGAAGGCTACTTTTCCATTCATCTCTACTAGGCACTGGATTAGGGAAACCAACTATTAAAAAAAAATCACATAAAGCATACCTCTGAGCTAAAATCTTTTCCATTTGAAACCAGTGGAGTCGCCAATAGATTTTCAAACAATGGAGTTTCCATGGTGAAAGATAAGCAATCAGAATAATATGTCCAACTTCAGTTCACCATCTAAAACTGGGTCTATTCATTGTCGTTCTACCAGGGGAGATATCTTCACTTACATCCCTGACAATGATGCCATTAATGTTAGCACTGAGAGTGACCCTCTAACTGCAAGAGGATAAGCCCAATACCCATAAAAATAAAGTAAAAGGATTAAAATGGTTGAGAAGGTGGATCAGTGAGACTATAGAGAGAGGAAAAGATAACATAAGTAACTGCAAATCAGTTCGAGACCATTGGGCTATGGAGTCATAAGTATCATGGATAAGGAAGTCATTTAAACTGCCTATAAAAAAAAAATATTAATGTGGTGATGAGGAGAAGAAGACAAAAAATGTCTAGTGAACCATGAAAAATGGGCATGATAGCAACAAATCCTCCATCGCCTCAGGGATCCATAAATAAGAGAGATTACATCCAGAAAATGAAAAAAACAGAGAAAATCTGACGAACCATGAAAGATGGGCATGATAGAAACAAAACCTCCATCGCCTCAGGGATCCATAAATCAGAGAGATTACATTCAGACAAGAAGGAAAACAAAGAAAATATGACAAACCATGAAATATGGGCATGATAGCAACAAAACCTCCATCGCCTCAGGAATCCATAAATCAAAGAGATTACATTCAAACAAGAAGGAAAACAAAAATAGCATGTAAACTAAGAAGACGGTCTGATAAAAATGATTCAAAGGAATATTCAATAACATATATTTACAATCCAAGCCCTCAAGCTTACAAAATGAAAAAGTACAGAGACCTGCTCATGAAACTCTCTCGACTCTCCAGCCTTTGAAAAAACACCCCCCCCCTTAGTCAAAATAAAGACTGATCTATTTATAATCAGCTCAGTCCACAACTGCCAGGAGTGTGACCTAGCTATCTCGTTCAATTCTTTCGTCTGTGCATTCTTCTATTATACTGTGCGTGTATTCCTTTGTAAGGCACAAACTCAGATCAGCATGGGCCTTTCTGCCCTCTGTGGTACCGCGGGCTGACAGTCTAGTCCTCTCGGCCATGGCTTCTATGCCTTCAATTTATGGACTAAGTTGAGGTTTCAGCTACTAATACTTTTCCATTAACTAAATCCTCCTCGGGATCGGGACGAGGCTCAATGCCCAGGGGGCCGCCATGCGCTGCTCTTGGATTAGACACTATATAAGCACGTGATTGTGGGGCTGTCAAAGGTAGTTTGGATTCACACCTCTTTTGAGCCTGCAATTCACCACCTTCCACCACGTAGGTCTTTTACTATACCACGGTTTCAATTGTGGGACCACTCAATAATTTTATCGTTCATGCATGTTGCGTCCCTGCAATGAAACATGGCCATTGATCTGGTCGCGATTTGTGATCTGGGTGCTCCTGCTGAATTTAGCGCCACCGATCTACCTACCAATTTTAGGATCATTCTAACCGCGCTAGGAGATGGTGCTAATTTTGGTGGTGAACAAGAACACTTCTCGGAGGATGATTTGACATGGTGGCCTTACGTCACTATGCTGACCTGTCATGAAAAGAGAGGCAACACATGTCACTTGGAAAAAAGCAGATGATATGCCCAAAGGTGCCTGGACTGAGTGCCATGTGTCATCGCCAGATGGATACCAGGTGTCATGACTGATGAGAGTGCCACATATTCGAATTGATGACTGCCACGTACTTTGGCACTTAAAGCTCGGGGGTGGTATGCATGTAGAGTTGGAGCTCCGAAGTGAATCGAAGACCATCGATATGAGGAAGACACGCGGCAAAAATATGTTAAATCCGAGAGAAAACAATCTGGATGAAAATGAGAGCGAGGAAGATGAAACTCCCAAAGCCTGAAGTCCCGAAGCAAACTACCACTGTTAGATTTGGATGGACACATGACAACGATCTATGATCTTCAGGAGAAAACGCTTCAAATGAAAGCGAGAGGGGAGGAGATAAAACTCTTGAAGTCTAGACTCCTAAAGTAAATATTGATCATCCGATTTGGAGGAACATGCGACGCTTGATATGTGATTTCGGGCCAAATCACTTCAGAGGAAATTGGGAGTGGGGAAGCTGAAACTCCTAAAGCCCGAAATCCTGAAGTAAATCATGACCGTCTGATCTGAAAGGACTCATGGTGCTTGATATGTGACTTCGGGCAAAAGCACTTCGGAGGAAATTGGGAGTGGGGAAGCTGAAATTCCCAAGCCTGAACTCCCGAAGAAAATCGTGACCATCTGATTTGGAAGGACGTGTGGTGCTTGATCCTTGACTTCAGGAAAAAGCACTTCGAAGAAAATTGGGAGTGGGGAAGCCAAAACTCCCGAAGCACGAACTCCCAAAGTAAATCACGACCTTTCGATCTAGAAGGATGTATGGCGCTTGATTTGTGACTTCGGGGCTTCCACCTGGTCTTTAAACCTTGCACAACTTTATCATGCCGAATACACGTGAGCCTCTTATCTGAACTTCTCTTGGGATCTCTGCCGTTGAAAATTGAACCTGACCACTTCTTGTATTTCAACCCCAAAATAGTCTGCTCTGAATGTTGTGGTTGTTCTTATGGCTATTTATTATGCAAGAAAAATATTTGGACAACTGTTGTGACCCTTGACAACTTCATGTGATAACACCTTGCCACCAACAACAACCAACACCAATGACCAGAATCTCACCAGGAAAAAATGGTCAAATGAATCTCACTAGTAGACTCTCACCAGTTCAAAAAATGATCAAATGAATGATGGGAGGGTGATATATAAATTTTCTTCGACTGAAGGTGTTTTCGGATGAAAGTTGTTTTCGACCGAAAGATTCTTTTGACCGAAAAATCTTTCGGCAGAAAATGTGTTATCGGATGAAAAAAATCCATCCAGCTCATCTGGTATACGACAATTGAGGGCACTATCACAATATCATTCAATTTGATGTCTCAAGCTTAGATTGAATTTTTTTTCGGCCGAAATAAACTTGTCTTTCGATCGAAATTATTAGTAGCTCAACCGAAAAAAGGCCGCTAGGAATTTTGGAGACCCGATTCTCACAAAAGTGTTACCCACCTTCATGATTTTACCCAGTAACATTCAATTATATTTATTGTCATTCATCTGTTGAATTGTTGTCATTGCTCGAGCTGTGTGGATGACTCATTTCTTCATTGTTTGTAGGAGATATTGTACTTTGGTTATTTAACCTATTTTTTTCTTGATTGGCTTGTTTTTTATGTTCCGTCCCTTCATTTTCCATCTACAAACATAGAAATAAACTTTAATAAGTATATATACATTTATATATAGTAGAATATACATGATTGTGTAAATAAAAAAACACACCTTAGAACCAAGTCTTTCATAAACAATACACATTCTTTCGAAGCCATGCTTCATGCATTCTCTCAAAATCTCCTCTATTGGCTGCATTCCATACTTTGTTTCCTGCATGTTTAATATGCCATGACAAAGCATAATTGATATAATTAATATAAATTTTTCTTGTTGTTTCATTACTTATAAAACAAGGGAATTTAAAAAACATTGCTACTTACAAATTGTTCAATTAAACTTTCATACTTCAACATATACTCACAACCCATAGTTAACCCAATGTTTATCAATTCTTGGGTTATATCCTCTTTGTATGTTAGCACTTATTAGAAGACATCCATGGAAAAGTTTAAATCAATTATTTAAATTTAAATATCACAACAAACATGAAATCTTAAGAAGGCCGAAAACATATATACTCACAATGTTTTTGATCAACCCTTTTATTCCTCGCCATCCTATTTTATGTGTTGAATGAGTTCTATTTTTTTTCTTTTCTACAACAAAACAATTGAAAATTAGTATGTCACATGATAATTAAATTCGATGTATCTAAAATAATAAATAAATTATTACATACCTCTTATGCAAATTGTGTTTGGGATGTCTCCTCTTGTGACACAATTATGTTCATTTATTTTTCCATCTTCTTCTACACGTTTTTGGACATCCCTACCGACATGTCCTTGTTTTCCTCTTGTTTGTCCCTTGGAATTTTCAAATCTCCCTGATAAAAAAAATTAGGAATTTGTCGTGCCAAGCATCAATATCTTCCCTTTTTCTCATATATTTGCTTGAAAAGCCACTTCTTTTTCCAAGAAAATGGGACCCCTCCTTTTCTTACATGAGAACTTCTTGGCTTGCTAGTAAAACTTACCATGATTTTTTGATATTTATTAAAATCTACTCATCTCTGTCTGATTAGGTCACTTTATCTTTTAAAGCTTGGTTTGGTTTAATTTGAATTGACACTTAGAAAATTTCCAAGCATATGATTTGATATCAGAGAAGTTTCCTATAACTCTTTCAATACACACTAGAAGAGTTCCACTAAATCCCTCCGATACATCAGAGAGATATCCTCGAAGTCTGCCTATAAACATATTTTATAACCGATAGAGTAAATGTTAACTCCTATAATTCAACCGGAGGAGTTCTTACGAACTCCACCAGTTGAACCGGATCAAGAGTTCCCCAAAACTTCTCTGAGGTTCTAAACCTTTGAACAACAAACTTATTGTAAACCTCTCCAACGGACTAGTTTTCCCACGGACCAAGTTAGCATTAAAACCTCCGATGCATACTAAAGCTCTATCCACCAAAGTCTCTCGTATGACTGGAGCAATTTTGAAATTGGCCTCTGATAGAGAATGGAATTTATTATCGGTCAGGTTCTTCCCAACCTCTCTGGTTGCATCAAATTGCATGCCCGAAATCATTAAAGGGTGCTCTCCCCTTTTTCTTTGTGATCATAATTTTCATTCGCTAGGAAGAATAGAGGAGTGCCAACCGACTGGTTAGATATATATTACACACACAAGAGTTTTCATCCTCCAACTCCCTCTCCACCATCCACGTGGCACATCATTCTAGGTAACCCTAAGCGTTACCTCATTCTTTATATTGACATATCTTTCACATTTAAGGTTAGGATTTCCTCCATCAACCATTGCCTTTCCCAACTCTCTAATATTACCTTCATCTCCTTCTTTCCTAAGATAGATCTCAAAACCCCTTTTCCTCTATCTTCCCTCAGATCCGTGACATGGTTTAACCCTAAAATTTCCCCTATCCACCATGTCATTGTTTGATACTGCACCTACATTTACCTCAACATCCATCTTGTACCTTGAACAAAAATCGGTCTAATTAACCTAGGTCAAAACCCTGAGTTTTTATGCATAACGAGTGCACTCTGATACATTTTTCCCAAGGTTGTTCACTTGTCGATTTAAGGACAATCCATAACCATTGATTGGATCCACCAGTTGGGTGGAATTTATCACCTCGACTTAATTCTCACCAAGCCCTGACTTATGCCTTTTTCTGAACCCTTATCCCAAGCCTCCCTGGACTACATACTTAGCCAATTTTTTAAATTTCGTGTACTTGACAAGGTTACCATCATGGGCTCCAATACCAACCCAACGAAGTTGTGGTGTTCACTCTCGATAGTGTACTAGAAGAATTAGTACAAACTCCTCTAGTAATATATCGATGCGATCAACAACAACATCTTTGGTTGGTCGGATAACTTGACGCCAATGCCACCATTAATCACCGAGGAGATTCATACAAACTCTTACGGTCCATAAAGACAACCTTTCCATGAACTTCATCGGTATAGCTAAAAAACTAGCCACAAACTCATCCGACCTCACCAGTGGAATTCCCAAGTTTGGCTCCGATTCTAGCCTTACATACCAACAAACTTCATGAGATTAACTCTAGTTCTAACATTCATCCTAGAAGATTTAATATTAACTACGCCGATACTAAGTCTTACTCATCAACGCATTTAACAATAACTCATCTGGTTCAAGCTGGTGAAGATCCTACCATTTTTTTTAATACATATCGAGACACTTTTCAACATTAGCGTCTATTCCACTTTTCTTAACCGACCCAATTGATAATAACAATTGCATCGATCCACCTTGTTTTCTCCCTTTAACTTGCATCATGTCCTGGATCATATTATTGTCTTCAAAAGATTATTTCTTCCCTCAAATTGATTCAAGTGATTCCTCAGGTACCAGATATAGTTTTATATTGACATAAATATCTCTAATATCTATGTACTTCTCAAATGTTCAAATATTATATGATTAAAGGGGATAATGTTTTATTTTTACTATCTCGTCATATTATTTAATGGTTTTATGCACTAATTATGAATGTCCATCATAGAGTTAGAGATGTCTCCACGTAAGAAGACAACAAGAAAGGCACCTGCTATAGAGGCTTCAAGAAGTGGAAGCAGACATGAGAAATAAACTGATTCCCCAAGGGAAGTATATGTCAATATGAACATACTCTTGGAGAAAGGGAAATATCCACTCAAATGGGGTGAGGTCTTTCATATGTTTTAAAAGCATAATTTCCCCATGGATGTTGAAGACTAGGTTTGAACTTCAAATATTCAAGAATATTTAGAGGTAAGGACTACATAAGGTGGCAGATCATGCTGCAATGTTCCCTTTTGCAGATGCAATCTCATGGATTCTCAAGTATGTGAACCTGGACAATTGATACATACTCAACGCTAAGGGGGATCCCATAATTTCATTCCATCCAATCTATCTAGCAAAATATTATCATTTGGAAAAGGGAACCCAGAAGTTGAATGATGAACTACTCAACAAGTTCCCACAAAAAGCAAAGGACCTATTCAATATCTGGCACAAGTTAGATAGAAATTTCAAGCACAGATCATTTGGTGAGTATCTGACCACTGTGCTAAGAAATCCCTACCAATATATCATGTTGTTTCTTTACAAACTGTACGGGGATCACAATGCCTCCAAATTGACACTATCCCTAATTCCCTTGATCTATTACTGTGCAGATGAAGGGTCGATGTTCAACTGGGCTGAAATCTTATTAGCGAGTTTGGAACAATCCATAATAGCTGTTAAAGAGACTGAACCTAGGAAATTCCCAAGTTTCCATATGGCATCTTATCTATTGGATTTCATGTGTAAACCACATGAGTATCCTAAGATGGGCTGGGCATGGAAACAAATAGATTCGTCTTTGCACATACACCGCAAGGTGCTCTGGGAACACAAATTCAGTTCAAAAAGCCTCAATTTCTGCAACCACTTCTTAGCACCTCTATATGAGCTCATCTTCTATGCACCAACTTTGTGTATGACATATAAGGAATTGGCAATAATATGGAATATTTAAGACCGATAAATAATGGAACATGGAACCTACATAAGGATATACGGGGGTACCAAAGCTCCTCATCTGCCTTCGCGATTTGTGCCTGATAGACTAGTACTCCAAGAAATTGTGTACCAACATGTAATTCATAGATTCATAGCAACATTGTATTGATAAAAGAAGGCTATCAAGCCTCTGTTGCCATTTTGGATCAGCTCATATTCATTTGGAAGCATCAAGCATGCCTAGGCCGAGGTCAATACATTACTGTCATATCGCTTTGGAGAGGAAATATTATGGAGGCACGATTCCAAAAAGGTGGTCAAGGAATATTGAATCCAAATAAAACACACCTGGGAATATACTTTGACTACTTAGGAGGAGGAATAAGTTCACTGCGAATCTAAAACTTATGATGAATTCATTTCGAGACGATAGGGGAAACCCATAGGTAGGATAACTTATGAGGAGAAATCCCCTGAAGAATCACAAAAGAAATAAGAAGTGGAGGAAACATTAAGAACATCTACTGCAACTACATAGACACACTTCAAATTAGTTGAATAGGAGGAACCAACAATAGATAAGAAAATAAGGAAGAAGGGAAAGATACAAAAGAAGAAGGAGGACACTACTAAGAAGAAGAGAAGAATCTTAGAGGCCAAGGATAAGGTAGAAGCTGAAGCAACAATAGTAGAAACGATGATGGTAGAAGCATAATAGAAGGTTTCACCTGAGAAAGCAATAAAGGATGAGAGAGAAGAAAAATTTACACCTGAAAAAGAAGATGAAGAGATGACAACAAGAGAACAAAGGGTGTTAGAAAAAGCTGCAGCCAAGGCAACCGAGAAAGAGTAGTGGAAAAAAGATGAAGAGGTTATGAAAAATGATGCCTCACCAATGGACATTGACCTTTCAGAGTCATCAACGAAAGTACGCAACAATTATCTTCAATTTGGTGGGATGGAGTTGGGACTTTTCACCCCATACAAACCAAGAAAAGTGGCGAACTTAAAAAAGTTCAAATATGAAAGGACCACTAGAAGGATTGTGAAACAATAGATCATGCATGTACCGGGAACAAGGGGAACTCCATTAGCTATCCTCACATAGAAAACCGTGATAGAAGATTTCAGCCAAGATCCACTTTCCATAGCATCCACTGGCACCACCTTCACCACAATGACAAAGAAAAATCTCAAGAACGTGTTTCGACAGAATCAAGAGAAGGATGCCAGAATAAAATATCTAGAAGAACAACTCCGACATGCGAAGAAAGATGAGAGAAACTTGAAAGAATTCAAAACATTTTAATCCCCCTTTTTGTCCTGCTTGAGACCTAAAACTTGTCTTCTTTGGATATCAAACAAAGATTTATTTTCTTCCTTAAGTAATTGGTTTTCTAATTTCAAATCAATTAAGTTTTCCTATAGCACTGGAACCACTGAATAATATTTGTCCTTCTAGAAAGAAACCTCCAGATTGGGATTGATTTTAGTTTTTTCCTTCTTTGTTTTTTCAATTACCTTTTCAACGGGTTCCTGCAAAATATTCTATGGAGGGGATGATACTTCTTGATTTCTAACCAAATATTCATCTTCAATTTGGACAGGAGAACCGATTTTAGAATTTTTTTTTCTGGAATTATTTATGAGCATTCTAGATATTTTCCTTCCTTGTCGCTTATTCATAAAATCAACTCAAACCCTGGAATCATCATTCTTTTTGTTAACAGGTGGGTCACACTCAAATGCAAGAGAGAAAACTACGGTCTGTTTGGAAGCTTCAGAAGAAACCTGAGGTGCTTCACTAAAAGCAAAAGACTCTAGCTTGAGGTTGAACTTTATAGCTTGATTGCGTGTAACCCTCACAATGTTTTTGATGAGAAATAGAATTTTGAGGGTAAGACAAAACATGATATTCTACAAGATTTAGGGTTTATACCTCATAAATATGAGTCTGTAAATAGGACTTAGAGTTCTCATGAAAATGATTTATTTTGACAAAATCTTCCCAAAAATCGGCACTCTATTTTAGTTGAAACTCAACTAGAATTTTCACTAAACCATGGTGAAAAACATTTCTTTACGAACTAAGATTTTTTCTCTGATAAAATTGTGCCATTTTTGAAAGGATTTTAAGAAAGAAAACCAACATGTTCAATTCATAATCCATGAATACCATTAAAGGTAGAAAATGATATATAAATAAAGGGTTATATCTTCCCTCACAGGTGATAAAACCCTTAATAACATTTAACAAAAAATGAAATTGTTTTTTGACTAGAGATATATGCATACCTTTGTAATCGTATATGAATTTGGGGGAAACCAAGATTTCTGACGAAGGAATATCTTTCACTCTTTTGGTCTTAGACCAACATTCCCCTTTTAATGGAAATTTAGTCACCTTGGTTATTAATTCTTCGTCTATTTGTAACTCTGTATCTCCAATTTTAGCACGTTCGCCATTAAAATTTAGTGCAAAAGCTTTGGTGACCTGCACATTGTAACCATTAAACATGCGCAAGAATTTTAACCAACCAACCCTTTGAAAGGTTGGAAAATAGTCTTCATGATCTTCAATAAGCTCAATACTATGTTTTTTAGGGTCCTAACCCACACATAGGTAGAACAATATATTCAGATGTAATAAAGGTCAATATTAATAAGGCCTTGCAATAAAATAGAATAAGTTGAATGTAAGAAGACCTAATAGAAGCTTCTGCTTCTAGAAGGATCTTCCTCTAGATGCTTCTTTTGATAGACATATTTAGTATAAATAGGAGTCGAGGGTATGAGAACCCTAGCTTGGAGATTATTGTAATAGAGCTCTGCTCGACTGAAGGTTGCCCCCTTGAAGAGGCCCGTGAACATTGCTCTCAAAATCAAAGTGTTATTTCTGTTGTTATTCTTATATCATTTCAGTGTTATTGTGGTGATTATTCTGGTTATATTGCTGTTATTCTGCCATTTGTAGCATTTTATTTTTGTTCTGCATACTTTTTATATCTGGTATATTACAAGTGATATCAGAGCACTTTCCTTGGCAGAAATTGTAGGTAATTTTTTTTTCCAGGGTAGAGACATATTCCAGCGTCTTTAAGCCACATAGATCTGTCATTACACGCATAAACCCATGGTTGAGGGATTCATACACACAGGAAATACAAGTGGTTCTTAAGCGCACATCTATTGGCCACCCTTGTAACTCCTGTTGGTACCCCTTCGAGTGGTAGCGCATCAAACAACACCTATGTATGGATCGACATAGATTTCCTGAAGCCCTCTTTAGATAAATCGATCGGCCACCTGACCGCTATAGTGCCACTGAGAACAACACCTGGGAAGATACTCTATAGTACCTGGGTAGTCGGGTAGTAAGGCTAAGGGTACGATCTATCCTCCTTAGTTAGTTCTCAGAGATATTGGGCCAAGTACTACTGTTGGTGTAACGCCTCCTCGACCGTCATCCAACCCACTGGCCGGGCGAATGCTAATGTGAGGAACAACACCATTTTTATGCTTAATTAATAACATGCATTTAAAACAGGTTAAACACATGCAAACTTAGAGTAAGCACACGCTTACTGCTAACATAAATAATCCACGACATTATCATTAATTTATATGCACAACATAATACGTGATAAATATAAATACACAGGCGTGCAAAACATAATTAAAGCATAATCTGGTACTTATCTTTGAAATTGGGGTAATTCCACCACCCACGTGCAGGCCTTCCACGAACCTCCCAGCCTTAGACCACACTTCTCATCAAGCTCAGCAAGGGGTCACCCCCGAGCTGGGACTAAGCTCCACCCCAAGGCAAGGAATCCTAAGATAGGCTGAGGTTACAGGGAAAACACACAGTCACAAGGAAGGATTCTTTCCCAGGAACCACTTATGTCCACTGCCCACAGACTCTCCTTCCCCACATGCCTGTTCCACACCAGGTGTATACACCTTCTCTGTCACCTAGATAGTCCTTCGGCTCCTAACCTCCCTTGCCTTGGGTTTCAGCAATAGACCAGACCGAAAATCTCCGAGCTTTGTGGCAGCTACAAGGTTCATTCCAGGAGCTCTCTCCTTTCTTAGAGCACTCTCTCACCTGGAGAGAGTTGCTCACAGGTCTGACAACCTACCTCTTCCAACACTAACCACCTCCCTCTCCTAGATAGAGGTTACACACAGGCTCAGAATGAACTTACACTGGCCAACGAGCCACACGCAGTCCAGCACTACGTGGCCACAAAAATCCACTTGGAAAACAGACACGGCTTCCCAAACAGGCTCAACAATCATGGGATAGACTCATGGTTTTGGTTTCGAGATTGCACTAGGTGTACAGAGATCCCATGCACAGACTCAAACTGTTCAGACAGAGGATGTACTAGCTATCTCAGAAATCAACACAGGCTTTTCGGCTTTCAGGGATGCACGAGGGTATTCCTGCAGAGGTCAGACCACCTTTCT
>ML802272.1:107470-120912 GCA_009831015.1 Picea engelmannii
CCCTTAACTTTTTTGTGGATTTATCATTGTCTATTATCTATAGAAAACTTTTCAAAAATTTGTTGACTTCATCTTCCACTATATACACTAGTAGAATCATGCATTGGCTTAGTGTCCAAATTATGGAAGGTTTTCTATTTCTTGCATTCATAGTAACTATGTTTCTAGCATGAATAGCTTCCCGCATCCCCTTAATTACATATTTAAAGTAACCTTTCTTTCATAGTACATCAAACCTTGGTGCTCACTATAAAGCTTGATATATGGGTCCTTGATTTGCATCTCTCATGTTTGTTCTAGAATTGGCTCCAAACTAGGTGACGATATTGATCCCAATGTAGGCACAACCTACTATATTTTCACCATGGATATAAATCTCACAACTCACCATATTATCACTACTCTATCTCATGTATTTTTCCTCCCATTTATTAATCAATTTTACACAATCATGTGTATTATGTATTGTCTTTTGGTAGTACCCACATCAAGGATGGTGAGGATATAAGTAATTCCTTTCAATATACCCCACTTCATTATAATTTTAAAATCACGGTGGGAGATGATTCACTTAACTCCATAGAGCCCTATTACCCTAATTCTAATTATGTCCCCTTTCCACTCCCATGGTTGAATCCATTGTGGACAAGTTCTTCTCAAACCTTTCCATTAGTGTAGATATTGCACAAAAATCCTTTGTATCGTTAATGTTTACCTAATATAAGTTTCAATTCACAATGCTACAATATTACTAAATTTTTATAGCAATAAGAAATGGTGGATATCATACTCATTGTTTTATAAGATCTCACGAATCCCAACATCAATCTTTCCTACAAATGGGTTATCCACAACAATAGTATATATTGGAACCACGGGGAAATTGATCTATATATGACCTTCTATATTATAGATTGTACACCATACTTCCTCCCTACTATTGTACATTACTTTTTCTAGCTCTTAAATTTTCTTAGAAAATGATATTAACTTGTATTAAAATTGATCCAATCCCTAGGACAACCCTAGAATGGATGATTCAATGAGTCTCTTAATGGACTAAAGCCACATTGGAAATTATAATATTTTTTTTCATGTAATTATTTTTTATTATAACAATGCTAAGGTAACAAGCCATCGGTAATCCACTCCTTATCTTGGGCCTCCTCGATTATGAATAATTGGCTCATTACATCTTGGAAGCACTGGTCATACTCACCGAAAGTTTATTTGATCTTCTATTTAATCTCTTTTAATCAACAATACGTTATTTCTCATACTTCATATTTGTGAAATTTTAATGTCATGTTTGTTGTTCAATTTCAACATTCTTTGCATCCACCATTGTCAATATTTCAAGCAACTTGAGATTCCAAATCCTCCATCAATTCCTTTTACCTCCCATGTTGGGGTTACACTTCCATCTAAATGAGTCTTGGGAGAATACCTTGTTCCACCATTACCATCTTCAACCGCACATGCATTTAATCAATCAATCTTATGTGTGGTCCTTTCTTGAAATATTCTAGTACTTTGGTCAAAGATAGATCACATTCCACCATGAATTCCAAAGCATAACATTTGACGAAGACTTTTAACCAAAATTGAATCACTCGGGGTCAAATTATGGTCATACAATGAGATATTTAACAAATTATTACCAGTCCACCCAATTCTTAGGTATGAAAAAAATGATAATATTGCTTCTCTACAAACATTTCCAACTATTCATGTAGATTTGCTTGAAAATTTTCCCAAAACATCTCGTGTAAACACACAAAAAAGTGCTTCTCATGTACATTTTTTTTTAAACCTATAGGAGGCATGGCAATAGTGACACAAGTTCGTCACAAGCCATTGATGAGTTCTTACTCTGCCAAGGATTTTCGTTGCTATTTCCATGAAAGTTCGTCGCAACTTTCCACACTTTTTCGTCGCACATAATGCATCTGAGTCGTAAGCTATTGCTGATTTTTTACTATGCCAAGAGTTTTTGTCGCTATTTCCATGATTTTTTGTCGCACCTTTGCACGCTTTTTTGTCGCACGTATGGCCTCTGTGTCGTAGGTTGTTAGTGAGTTTTTTTACTTTGTCATGATTTTTCATCCCTATTGCGACGATGTTTCGTCGGTATTTCCACGATTTTTAAGGTAAATATATCTTGATGATGATGACATGTGGCGGCCTTATGTTGTCATTGTTTCCACGAATACCAGGTTCATGGATATAGTGACGAACAAATTTCCATGAAAAATAGTCTTTGCTTTTGTGGAAAGTGCGACGGATATGTGTGGCAATAACAACAAAAAACCGTGGCAAATTTGGTCATATGTAGTAGTGTGGTGATTTGGAGATAATTGTCCGACAGGTAAGAAACACTATTCAATACATGTATCCCCACTATAAAGGTTATCCACAAGAGGTATTGAACTTACTCTATTCCTTTGAAGCATTTAATATTACTTATGTACTGCGTTGTCAAAATTCTGTTGTATATACTTTGGCAAAAGAAACATTTAGATTCATGACCCTTAATAATGTTTTTTTTGTTGAAATTATTTTTTAGGCCTTCTATACCAGACAATGTCATGAACTGTAGGGTATTCAATAATGATACTAAAATCATAAATTTCATTACCAGATCCAACATGTTCTAGGACATAGTGATAGATTATGAAGTGCATGAACAAGTTCTTTGGGACCACTAAGACAAAGAAAAGAAAGTAAAAACAAATTTCATACCAAAGAACGTGCTATTGCTTGAAAAGTTGTTTGATATTCAAACTAAATTTAGGAAGGCTATGAACCCAAAGAAAAAYAACTCTACTATGATGCAATTTTTGGTGAATGTAGGGACCCCTGAACAACCCAAGTACACCAATATGGGCACTTGTTGTTTAGAGGCTGAAAAACATACATTCACATARWTGTTTAAGAGATATCACGATGTATTTTCCTAGACATATGAAYACTTGAAGATGTATGACACTCATATTATTTAGCATGTGATTACCATCAAAGAAGGTGTCAAACCATTTCAGTAGAAGTTGAGGAAAACACATCTGACACTTGAACCKCTTATTCATAAGGAATTAAAGAAACTACTAGATGCCTGAATCATATTTAAAGTTCACCATTCTACCTRTGTTTCTAATCCAGTACATGATAGGAAGAAATTGAGGGATATCAGACTTTGCATAGATTTATGAAACTTAAATTGAGATTTCAATAAGGACAGTTATCCAATTCCCTCAATGGAACAAATCCTGTAACTCGTCTCTGGTTCCAMTTTTTTTTCCTCTTTTGGGCTTGTTTTTTGGTTATAATMAGGKTCTCATAGCATAACCAGATAGATTAAAAACCACTTTTACGATAAAGTGGGGGACATTTKCATATCAYAGAATTCCCTTCAGTCTAATCAATGTTGGTGCTACCTTTCTGAGGGAAATGGACATAGCTCTTAAAGGTATAATCRGTCATAGTGTAGTGATCCATATTGATGATGTCACAGTTTATTCAAAATAAAGAGTTGATCACCCCAAACATCTGAAGCATATTCTCGAAAGATGCAAAAAATACAATATTTCCCTAAAACACAAGAAGATAATATTTGTTGTTTCAAAAGGTAAATTGTTGGGGAATATTGTTTTGAAGGATGGGATTTCCATGGACCCAGAATGAAGTAAATATATCATGCAAATCCTACCTCCACACAACAAAATGTCTATGCATTCCTTTTTCGGGAAAATCAATTTTGTGAGAAGATTTGTTTTAGATTTTGCTAAAATTATTAAACATGTACAACAAATGATAGAGAAAGATGTTCAGTTCAAGTGGACATCTATTGAAAAATAATTCTTTGATAATATCAAGTCCACCATTATGGTTGCACCTTTTTTATAAAATCCAAATTTTACCAAAGACTTCTTGTTGTATAATTTCGCTTCTGACCATTCTCTTGAAGCAGTGCTCACTTAGAAGGACCAACAAGGGAATGAGTTCTTTATCACATTTATGAGCATTGGAATCCAAGGCACTAAATTGGATTATCCACCGGTAGACAAAAAATATTTTTTTGTTCATAAATATATCAAATAGTTTAGGCCTTATATACTAAAAAATCACACTAAGGTGATCATCCCTCACTGAGAGGTCAGATCTCTGTTTGTACATAGGAAACTAGGTGAGAGACAAGGAAATTGGATGATTTCTTTACAAGAGCATGACCTTGAATTTAAAACAACAACCATCATTAATGGTCAAGGACTGTGTAATATAGAAACAAGAGTCACGTATTCCAAATATCATGAATATGGATGGCAAGAGGAACCAACCCTCTACACACAACAAGTTCCTTATGTTACATAAATTGAGAATTCATGGTACAATGATATCAAATACTATCTTCAACATGGAACTGCTCCCGATCATCATAATTCCAAACAAAAAACAGTGCCAAGGCTGAATTCTACATAATATTGGCTAGTTCATGGTATCTTGTTTAGACAAAATTATGACAGAGTTCTTCTCCGATGTCTTGAAAAGAAAGATGCTGACAAGGTTCTCAAAGACATGCACGATGGACCAACTAGAGGTCATTTCTTAGGAGAGACAAAAACCCACAAGGTATTAATATCTAGGTACTACTAGCCAAAAATATTCAAGGATGCTCATGCTCACGCTCAGAGCTGTGACATCTGCAAAAAGTATACCAGAAGAGAGATCAATGCAACAATTCCACTTCAACCTGTTGTTGTCGAAGAGCCTTTTGAACAACGGGGGTTGGAAATAATCGGTGAGATCAATCCTCACTCATCCAAAAAACATAGGTATATTCTAATTACCACTAATTATTTTACTTGCTAGACTAAAGAAACACCATTAATCAAAGTGAACGATGGAGCAATAATAAAATTTTTGGAACAACACATCATGAGCATGTTTGGGGTACCTAACACTCTTGTATTTGATAATGCTACATATTTTTCATCACTGGAGTTGACTAAGTTTTATCTATAAAATGTGATCACTTTAAAGTATGCAACCAACTATTACCCTCAAGGCAATGACTTGACTAAGTCCACAAACAAAAATTTGATCCACGTGCTTAAACGAACTGTAGTTGACCAACAGAGGAATTGGAAAAATGCCTTACCCAACACCCTTTGGGTAGACTATGTTACTCCCAAAGAATCCATAGGGACCTCTCCTTACTTTCTTGTCTATGGGAAAGAGTCTATCCTTCATTCAGATATCTACCTCCCTTCCCTTAATCTTACACAACAATCACGCTGGAGAGAATGTCCTGTCATCCAAAGATGCATTGACACCTTATTAAGTTTATAAGAGAACCATTCTAAAGATAAAATTGAATTTTAACCTCACCAACAGACTATTAAACATTGGTTTGATAAAAAGTCTACTGGCTAGAAACACTTTCAGGTTGGTGACTTGGTCCTCAAATGGGACAAGCCAAATCAGGATAAATGAAAACACTCAAAGTTTCAACAATTGTGGCTGGGTCCCTTCATAATCAAACAAAATATTGTCCTAGGCTCTTACCGATCACAAAATTTGGAAGGGGATGTAGACCTCCTCCCCGTCAATGGAAAAATCCTAAACCACTACATTAGCTAGCCTTCAAGGCATATTTCCCTTGTACATGAATACAAAGTTTGTTTTTTCTCATATTTGATTTCAATTCCATCTTTACTTGACCTTTTTCACATACCTTGTTTTGTTTTATGCTTTGAAAATTGTGTTTATTTTGATTCCAGTTGGTTTTCCTTTTCTCTCTTAAAATTTATTACCCCAGACTTCTTAGAAAATTTGATGTATTGGATTTGAATAGCTTTTGAAGGGTGACACATTGGTTTCAAAATATTGTAAATTTGTGTTTTGGCTTCTAGACATAACTTCATTTTTATCTTGGAAGCATTGTTGTGCATTACTTCAAGTCAAACATAATAGTGGAACATAGTTCATTAGTGGACGAGCCTTGTATTCCTAAAATGTAGCAAGAAAGAGAACCAAGGCTCATGTTTATGAGCGGATTTTGTGTTTTTCTAAAACTAAATGGAAACTATTTTGGAAAGGCATTTGTAGTACTCAGGGCATGTTACATAGGGAGTTTTCTCATCTATAATCAAGTTGGGAAATCTCACCTTCATAGGTGTCATCCCACATGCATTTAAAGAAAAATAGGGATCCCCCATCCACCTTTATCTAGATTAAGAGACTAATATAATGAAGGTAAAAGATTGGGGAAAGGTTGTTGGAATATTAAGGTGGGCAGGGGGGGTGAATCATTATGAGCACTTTTATTACTTTTAACCACAATGCATATTATTCAACAATGTTCAGCAATTTATATTTAACATTCAATATATATCATCAGTAGTATAATTAATCATAAGCAACATCACATGAACAATATCACATCAAATGCAAAATACACCAAAATTTACGTGGAAACCCAAATGGGAGAAAACCACATAATGGTTTTCTTATATGTCAAAAGAATACATTTATCGAAAGCACCAACTTCCAAATTTTCTATATACAACTGGAAGGAGGATACAACTCCCTATTCTCAGGCTCCAACCTAAAGGAAGCTACAACTCCCTGAATTCTCTGGCTCCAACTAGAAGGAGGCTACAAGCCCTTGAGTTCTATAACACCAACCGAAAGCTGGCTACAACCACCTATCCTTGCCCCATCTTGCCACCCTGAAATATAAGTGTAGACCAACTATCACTACCACAATCAACCTGTCACTACCAATATGCCACTGTATTTGTTACTGTCAATCTTTCACTATATAATCATCAATCAAATATAACCTGTACCATACCATGCATCAACTATATACCAACATGTGCATAAATCATGTACCAAAATGTATTCCAAGTGTAGATACCATAACATCAATAATGAGTATCTAATCATGTACCAAATACTAGAGCATCAATCATATGAAGAACTTGTACCATATGCCATCAACATGTATGGACCTGTACCATATCATCAATGAAGTCCCTCAAAGAACCAATGCATGTCCCTCATACATATGCCACCATACATCAAGGGTATCCCTCAACCATGAACAACCATCTCAAAGATATGAATCAAAATGACCATATCATAGACTAAACCGAATACAAGAGTGCTCCTCACTCAACCATGTAGGAACGTTGTACCATAACCATGTGCCAATACCAAACATGCCAAATATACCTCAAGCATACACCATATCATAACCAAACATTACCTTCAAAACAAGTAGACAAACATACCAATACTTCCGTAGCTTACTTGATACATTGAAATGCTGACCTAGAAGTTATCTTCCGACCTCAACAACCTGGAACAAGCATTTCCCCCAAACTTTTCTTGTCCTCATGGAACTCAGACATCCTGTCATGTGGGGCCTCACATGACGACTATTGGGAAACCTGCAGGGTCCTCGTGGGACACCCTATACCTGATGTTATCACAAAGAGTTGTAGGGGTCAAAAAATTACTTTGGTTTGTTTTTGAGTTATACGGTTTATATGTCATAGGTTTTAGTGTTAGGGTGGTGGTCATAAGCTTTGGTTTAGTTCAAAAATAAATGAAGTTTGTTCAACCTTGGTAGAGTCTTAATGTCATTTCATTAAACATCATGACAAAGGCTATCAAAACCCTCATGAGTCACACCATTGGTTTCTACATCATCACCCTACCATGTCATATCTCCAAAATTGTACACAAAGTCACCTTTGTCACCTTCTATCCGTTTAGTGGTTAAATCGAATTTGATTTATGCACTCTCAACTCACTATGAGAGTTCACAACGTACTCAAAGTACTCCCATGCATTCAACTACCATCATTGAATTTATGGATTTTTCCAAGAGGATTTATAGTTTTCAGAGCCTATTTTAAAACTAATTCTCAGGGATCATGTCATCATATTTCCTCACATTTGCCTCGAAGTATGCAATTCTTGTTTGAAATAGGTGCTGCGAACTATCAACCAGGCGCTGCGAAATGGTTGAAGAGGAATGTTGGAGGTTAAACAAATTGTAGACACCCTTGTGCAAATTCAAAGAAACCAAAATCAAGCTTAGGTCCACCAGGTACTTGATCCAGGTGGATATTGGTGGCCACCCACTTATTCCAACTGGTTCCTCGTGTCTGTTTTTGTTCAACACGTTCTTCTGTATTGCTTTGTAATTGTGGGTTCTACACTTCTGGGGCTGTCTAAATCCCCAAACATTGTCCAGGTGGATACAAGTGGCCTCTCACCTAATCCAACTGGCTTATTTTGTATGTTTTCATGTCAACACATCTTGTTGTACTTCCAAGGCCGTTTTGGGGCCCTAAACGTTGTTTTTTTGGCTCACCACAGTCAAATTGTAGATGGAGTTAGAGTTTGATGGTGAAATATGTATTTCTTTAAAATACCTTTCCAATGGGCTATCACGTTCCTAAAATGAAGGTCGTATGCAAAAGTTACAACCCTTGGAAGTTGAGGTACCAAATTACACCAACTTACCCATAGGGTCCACATGACTTTTGGCCTTTTACCTTCTAGGGTTAGGTTTTTGGATGTCTAGGGTTTTGGAATTCATGAGTAATATCAAAAAGGCCTCTGGAGCCTCATTGTAATCCATTCTTCTCAGATGAATGCGTGTAGCAGCCACATCTATTCTCAGAGATAACTACCACCATTCGAGCAAGTGGTTCAGTTATGTAGTTTTACAATTTCAACCTATTTCATTATTTATTATAAGATATTGTTCACTGGATATTTGTGTTATTCTTCATATCTCTATGTTTATTGTATTCAGTCTATTAATCAGTTCGTTCCTCTCCTAAATCCATATCAGTACTCCATGAAAATTTTCATCATGTTTTTAGGTTGTGAAAGGGGTTTTTGGTTGGCTTTCCCATTGACACTGCGAATTGTCTCATTCATTTTGCTGGCATATTTCAAATTCGTTTCCATTATGATTTGAACCTTTCTCATTAAACCTTATCATATCTAGAATTCAACCATCTTTCCCACAGTTTAGTTTTCACCCGCTACACTCATTTTCCCCAGCATTGCGAACCCTCTTTTCCAGGCACTGCGAACAGGGTGCTGCGAATCCTCTGTTCCAGGCATCGTGAACCCTCTGTTCCAGCATTATTTAAACCCGATCCTTTGCATCTTTACAAACTCAACTTTTGAAGGATAAATCTACACCCGTCCTAAGCTTGAAGTATGTGTTCTAACAATTGTTGAGCTAGTTTTAAAAGAATTGCATGGATTATCATGTTGATCAACTGATATTTGAATTAATGAGAAAACCCTGCTTTAGATGAGAATCCACTTGCACTTCCTTTTGTTTTATTTCAAACCCCTGATACCATTCCTTACTATTTCTGATTGAAAGAGTATCTTCTCCTTACTTCCTATGTATGGAATAAAGTACATGAAACACTGTTTAATGCTAGCCTATTGAAAACAATATTGTCATCAAATACCATAATATCCCATTTTCCCTCTTTTCACACATTTATCTGCCATTAAAACTCACATAATTACATTCTACAGAAGTAGTTATGGACAATAGAAAACACAAGAAAACTCATAAGGGAGGTGAAATTGCAAGGAAATATCCCTATGACATGCAACTAATTGATTCTAAACCTTTGATCAGAGAAGCAGTTAAGAGAGTAGGATGCATCACTTTCTGTCAAAATATGTAGAGGGGGCATCTAGAGGTGGCCAAGGAGTTTGAATTAAATTTTGATGGCACTAAAACCAAGGTGGGGAGATTGGAATTTGATGTTTTATAAAGTTCCATCTATGTTGCAACAAAGATACCCAACAATGGAGAAAATGGTTCAAGGCTATGAAATTAAATGCCTCTTTCTCCAAGGAATTTCTCAAACGAGAGTATCAAGAAGACAATTTGTCCAAAGGGGTCCTTAGAAACCATATGCTTGAATCTTTTGATAAAATGATGAAAGTTATCTAGAGGTATTTCACCTATGAGGGGAGATTTAATATGGTATACCAATACCACATAAGGATGCTGCTACACTTCACAGGGAAAGAAGCTACAAATCTCCCATTCTACCTGTTTAGAAGTATTGGAAAAATGTATGACAGGGTTTAATCTAAATAAAAAAAATAGACACTGGTGTTTTGCATTCTAGCATGATTAAGATGTTGGTGATGGAAGAGTTGAGAAAGACAAACACTAATTGGGAAACATTTCTGAGTGCATCACACTTTTAGCTGAATGTTTCTCCCACTCCACAGTCCAAGCTCCAAAGTCCTAGTCCTGTTGAAAGGAATGTGTGTTCAAAGGTTAGCAAGAGGAAAAGGGGTGCTATGACTGGTAAAGATGAAAAATCCACATAGTGAACAAAAGTAGGAGGGCCTTCACAACCTTCACACAAGGGAGTTTCACCCTTGGAAGATCCCATTCCTATGGAGGTTCCTTCAAGTAAATCCACATGTCTGAGAGGAAGAAAGCTTGTGTTTTCTTCATCCATTGCCACAGGCAAGATAAATCCTAGGAGGCCTTTCACTAGAGCAGAAACCAAGGAAAATGAAGAATGATGCAACATATATTTCATCCTAGAGGAAAGGTAAATACAAATTTCTTGAGCAACCCATTGAAATTGTTGATACCACTACTCCTCAAGATGAAAGCAATCCCACCTTTAAGAGGTTAATGATGCAACTCAAGGAGGCAAGAGCTGAATTTGATAGGGTGAAAAAGGAAGACTTGAGTGCCAGAAGAAAGTTTAAGGAAGTGTTGGATATTCATTGTAAGACCATTAACAAGGAAAATTTTCTGGCTAAAATATTTTTGCCACTCCATATGCAGCTCAAAAATCTCTACAGAAAAAAATAGATCTCATCAAGCTCAGATAAAAAATCTAAAGGTAGAACTACAACCTTTTAAAGAAGAGTTGGCAAAGATAAATATGGACATGTTGGCTAATGTTTCTACTAGGAGAAGCTCCATAGTTAAGAAATGAAGATGTTGAACCTCCATAACCAGTGTCAATTTTGGTCAAGTTTCTTGTGTATGCATTTTTACAACTTTTTGAGGATGGCTATCTTTTTAAACCATGATTAGCTATTTGAATGTTTTCTTCTAGTCATGTACCAATATTATGAAGTTTTTACAACATTTTGGGACACTTGAGACAATTTTGGGGTGTTTTAAGCCTTTGAAAAATCAAGCAAGCCACTACAAAAAAGTTCACATCGTCTGGCGCTGCAAACTGGTTGTTTCAAGTAGGCACTGCGAACTCATTTTTTGGAGTTTTTGGAAGGAGGATCAACTGCTAAGTGACAATATGGATGCATTTGAGTTGTCTAAGGATCATTTTCGAGATGGGAGGGCGCCTTCCTAAAGAAGATGCACTCAAATAGACACATCACCAGTCTTTATGAACATGTTGCAAATGTTGCCAACATTAGCCTGGAATTTAGCATTCTGTTTTCTTTCTGTTGTACACCTGTAGCCACACCATGTTTATTCACAGGTATCCTATGCATGAGTTGTTATTCAAATTGTAAAGCTATCAATGATAGTCTAGGATATAAGATAATCATTGTAAGACTGAAGGAGGGTTCAAATGGTTTGAGAGAACACTCACATTATTGATATTATCTATGTAACATAGTGACCTCTACTATATGTATCAGGCATAAGACCCTTTGGGTAATGAAAATTAGACCTTTTTCTTATTCATCCTCTTCTATCTTTTTTTGATTTCAATTTATTGAATGATTCCGTTGGCTGATTGTATCTGTGTTGCAATTGAGGATCTATTGTAATACTGTTTGCGGAATATCATAGTTTTCTCTTTGATTATGAGAAGTTATTGTTTCAGATGGTTTTCTTCATATGTCTGTCAGTACTACCTAATGTAGATGGTAGGCATATTACATTTTTCTTATTGAGTCTTCCACTTGTCCACTTTATTTCTTAAATCTTGATCTAAGTTACTTAAATCCTTATTTGCTGGTGCATATTGTATGGAGTAAGTTGTGATTGGAATTCGTTTTTATGAGTTTTTCATCCATTTTCCACCTTATCATAAACAATTATATTTATATTCTGATGGGTATTGGGTACTGGGTACTGGGATTGCACTTACAATAGTATAAGTGTGACTTCTAGTGCTAACGGTTTTGGCTCTGTTGCCGAGGAACGGGTTGAAGACATTTCCCTAGGTTGTATGACAAGAAAAATGATTGATTTTGATGGTACACATTAATCAGTAAACATAAGAATGTAGATTGCACCTGGCGACTCCAAAGTTCAGCTGTGGATCCTAAAGGTAGACACACGAGGTCAAATCCATATTCACCTTTGGTTTCACCTGAACCTGATCCATAAAATATCTTAAAGAAGGGAAAATTTCTTCAAGGATATTCCTCTTCCACATCCTCGGGTACTTCTAGAAATTTACCTGACTCTGCTTTCCATACTCGAGTTGATGTTTCTCATTTTTCTCATTTGCCTATTGCTGAAACTCCTGTAAAGTATAAACTGGGAGATTTCCCTGTAGAATATTCATCTTTTTCTCCTAAGATGAAAGAATAAAGTCTTGAAAACTTTGATGTTATTGCATCCCTTGAAGTGGTAAATTGGTTTAGGCTTGAGAGCCTGGAAGATTTCCATCTCTTAGGTTCTCCTTGTCCCCATTCTTTCAAATTTGTTGTGACCAAAGAAGAAGGAACCTCGGTTCCTCTTGAGTTTTCCCCATCCACCTCCAAGAATTAGACACTTTTGTTTAAGTCTAAAACTCCTCCATATTACAATATTCCTTTTCCCAAGATACCTGATATACAGGTTGAAACTTTGCCTGTCAAATGACCTCCTACTTCTCCTAGAATTCATAATCCACCTTTCCCTAATCAAATGGAAAGGGTAATCTTACTCAAAATAGGATGGATTCCATTGTGTTTGCTAGGTATGCCCCTTTGGTTCTTCCTCAAACTATGAATTCCCTCCCAATAGGAGATTATCTAAAGTATATGCCTAAGTTCATAGGAGAGGAGGAAATCACTGCAGAAAAACACCTTGCAACATTTTGTAGCTATGTTGATAATCTAAATATTGAGAATGAGGATGTTTGGATGAGAGTTTTTGTATAAAGTATTGATGGTGAAGCCAAAAAATGGTTTAGGAGTTTAACTCCTGAATCAATTGTCGGGATTGAAGCCCTTGATGATGTTGATACTGAGAGGGGGGTGAATCAGTATCAAGTACAATTTAAAACATTTTTCAACTTATAATTAAACCATTCAACTATATCCAATGAGAAATGAACAATATTATAAGAGTTACACCAATACACCACAATACACCATGCACAATATATGAGAAATAATCAATAGTTATTGTTCAAGGGAAGTAATGAATTCCAAAGGTAGCTACA
>ML802272.1:130827-151760 GCA_009831015.1 Picea engelmannii
ATATTTTACTGTTATTCTGCCATTTCTAGCATTTTATTTCTGTTCTGCATATTTTATATATCTGGTATCTTGCAAAATAATGCACCTCAAATTATTCAAAGAGATCAAAGGAATAGAGATGATCAAAAGGTTCAGACCCCTCTTCAAAATAATCTGGTTGATGATGAAGAAGAAGAAAATAAGGAAGTTGATCAAGAAATTCACTGTCTGGGAGACACATCTACTTCTTCTCACCTAACTCAATCTTCTTATCAAGAGTTTCTGATGAACAACCAGTTAAATGAGTTAAGTAAGGGAGTGAAAACAAATGAAAATCAGAATAAGTACAACTTTAGGTCAAAACAGAAAGAGGGAAAACCTAGTACATCCAATGAACCTAAAAAATCAGAATCCTCTACTAAAACAATGACTACACCAAAGAAAGGAAATGAAGAAAAAATAATCAACCTATGGTTAAAGCCCCTGTCAAAGAAGTAAAATAAATTATGAAATCCCCATCTTCTTTTAACTTTGAAAATGAAACTCAAAAGATTAAAATTCCAGTCCCATTCTTAGAGTTGATAAAGAATGAATATTTCAAGAAGTCCATTTCTAAAATGCTGGAGTTTGATTTTTCTTCCCATTCAACAGATTAAGTAAATTTGCAAGATGAAAAACCCGTAGTCATATTGGATCCCTTAGTAGAAGATAGGGATGACTCCTCTCCTCCTTTTTATACCTCATTGAATGTACATTATAATATCTTACACAATTTCTTGATGGAATCAGGTGCATCCCATAACTTAATGCCTACATTTGTCATGGATGAACTGGGTATAGATATCACCAAATCATATCATGATCTATATTCTTTTGAATCAAGGAAAGTAAAATTCCTTGGGGTGATTAAGGATTTGGTTGTTACTCTCTTTCAACTACCCATGAAGAGTACAATCATGGATATACTAGTTGTATATGTTCCCCCTAAATTTGGTATGTTATTTTCTAGATCATGGATTAAAAGGTTGGGAGGGACATTGCAGATGGATCTCTCCTATGCCACAATACCTATCTTTGTGGGTGAACATAGAAGGTTGTATAGAGAAGCACAACGGGCTTATATTATTAGTGATGAAGGTAATCCCACAAACCATCCTATTTATGTTGTTGACACTTATTTGAGATCTAGCATTTTGTAGCTCACTGATCTTCCTTAGCCACCTCTAGAAATAAGAAATCCATCACCAACAACATGTGAAACAATCAAACAATGTGCTCAAACTTGGATTTTTTTTTTTTGATGGGGCATCTTCTAAAGATAGTGCTGGTGCTGGAGTTGTTTTCATCCCCCCCTCTAAAGAAGTCATAACTTTGTCTTTCAAGTTGGAATTTGAAACCACAAACAACTTTGCAGAGTATGAGGCCCTAGTTTTGGGGCTAAGGGATACTAAAGATATGGAAATTGAAGAATTATCAATCTTTGGAGATGCAAAGCTAATTGTACATCAGGTCAAAAATATATATCAAGCAAAACATCCCAGGTTGAGGACTTATAGGAATGATGTATGGGATCTTATTGACAATTTCTTCCTATATTTTAACATATCATTTGTTTCTGGAGAAGAGAATTCATTGGTTGATTCCCTAGCTATTTCTTCTAGTAACTTTAAAGTCCCACTACCTCCTAAACTCAAGTATGATGTTGAAGTAAAGTATAAGCCTTCTCTACCTGAAAATGTCAAACATTGGAAGGTTTTTGAATATGATCTTGAAATAAAAATATTTTTGAAACAATCAAGCAATTTTCTGCTCTTCACATTGATCAAGACATAGATGATGAAAACAATCATCATGCTGATATATTCCTGAACAAGATTGCAGACCACGAGATTGTCCAGTTGCATAGCAATCAAATTCCCAAGGGATTGGTTCCTCTGGAGATATTATTTGATAATAATGTTGTGGCTGTCAAAGTGAGAGGTTCAAATGAAGATGTTGATTTGACAGAGTGCAATTTAGGTACTGATGAAAATCCTGAGTATGTCAAGATGTCTAGTAGTCTGTTAGAAAAAGAAATATATGAGTATATCAAACTGCTAAAGGAATTTTCTAATGTCTTTTCTTGAAGATATGATGATTTGCAAAGTTACGATACAAGCATTATTGAGCACAAAATACCTTTGAAGGATGATACCAAACCATTTAGACATAAACTAAGGAAAATTATTCTTATGTTGTTGCCCATCATGGAGAAAGAGGTCAAAAAATTGCTTGATTCTCTGATCATCATACCTTTGAGGTATTATGAGTGAATAGCTAATCTTGTCCATGTTAGGAAAAATAATGGAGAAATTAGACTTTGTGTTGATTTCATAAATTTAAACATGTGTTCTAGGATAGATAATTACCCCTTGCCTAAGATGGAGCATATTTTGCAAAGGGTGACAGGCTCAACAAGGATGTCCATGATAGATGGATTTTCAAGCTACAATCAGATCTCTGTTTTTCCTGAAGACATAGAAAAGACAACATTAACCACTCCTTGGGGTACATCCATGTATGCCAATATGCCCTTTGGTCTCATGAATGCAGGGACAACATTTCAATGTGCAATGGATATTGATTTTATTGGAGAAAAAGATAAGTTTGTGGTGATCTACTTGGATGACATCATAGTGTTTTCAAAATCTGATCAAGAGAATTATCAACATTTGGAGAAGGTGTTCTTGAAATGCAGAAAATTTGGACTATCACTCAATCCCAAGAAGTCCCTTTTTGCTATGAAGGAAGGTAAGATTTTGGGACATATTTTCTCAGGTTAAGGGATAAAAATTGACCCAAGCATAGTAGAGGTCATCGAGACTCTATCTCTCCCTAGGTTCAAGAAAGAGATTTCATCTTTCCTAGGTAAAATAAACTTCTTGCGAAGATTCATTTCCAATTTTGCCGAGTTAGTTAAGTTTATCACATCCATGTTGAGAAAGGGGAATGAGGTAAAATGGACACTTGAATATAGGAATTATTTTGATCAAATTAAACAAGTACTGACTGAAGCACCTGTTCTTAGCAACCCTGATTATTCAAAAGAATTTTTGATATTTTATTTTTCCTCAAATGATACATTGGCTACTGTCCTCCTTCAGAAAAACTCAGATGGAATGGAGCAACCTATTTCTTTTTTTAGCATAGCTTTGATAGATTCTGAAGTCATATATGACATCATGGAGAAGGAGGCTTATGATTTGGTCAAATCCCTCAAAGCTTTCAGATTATATGTTCTACATTCCATAATTATTGCTTATGTCCCTTCAGGCTCTATTAAAGAAATTCTAATTCAACATGACATAGATGGAAAGAGGAGTAAGTGGATTGCCAAAAGTCTAGAGTTTGATCTTGAGATGAAACCTACCAAGTTGGTGAAAGGACAAGGTTTATCTATATTTCTAGCTGAATCAAATTGTAAGGAACTTGGGGTTGATTTCATGAATGCAGATTCTATATCAGTAGACTGATATTACTAGCAACAAGTCATATATCAACCCAAAATTGACAGAGTGTAGTTGGTACAAGGACCTCATCCATTTCTCGTAGACTTTGCAACCTCCTACTGGACTTGATAATACTAAGGAGAGGGCTTTAAAACTCAAAGAAGTCAGATATTGCATTTTTGATCATGTTCTATATTGGAAGGATCCTCTAGGGGTTCTTTTAAGATGCTTGGACCCAAAGTAAGAAAAAACAAACTATGACTGATTTTCATGATAGACTATGTGGAGGTCATCATTTTTGGAGGACTAAAACATATAAAATACTTAGAGCTCAGTACTTCTAGCCTAGTTTATTCACTGATGTATGTGTAAAAATTAGGACTTGTGATAAATGTTAGAAATTATCAGGCAAGCAACAACTACAATATTTGCCTCTTAATCCAATAGTGGTATCTGGTCCTTTCCAGCAATGGGGATTAGATTTCATTGGATAAATCCATCCAATTAATTCAAGTGGCCAACATCGTTGGATCTTGACTACCACTGATTATTTCACCAAGTGGATAGAAGCCATTTCCACAAGAAATGCAACAGATAAAGTAGTCATTGGCTTCCTGGAAGACATTTTTTCAAGGTTTGGTTGTCCTAACAAGATTGTGACTGATAATGCTGCAACTTTTAAAGCTGAACCTTTGGTCAAGTTTTTTGAAAAGTTTTGGATTCAACTTATTCTCTCTACTCCATACTATCCTCAAGGTAATGGTTTAACATAATCCTCCAACAAAATCCTAGTGAAGATCATCAGAAAGTTGTTGGAGGATAATAAAAAGTCTTGGAATTCAAAGATAATGTTTTCTCTATGGGAATATAGAGTAACTACTAAGAGATCAATTAACACTACTCCATTTCAATTGGTCTATGGAACTGAGGTTGTTTTTCCTACTCAACTAGCATTACCCGTGGCAAAGTTTCTTCAAGACCAACAAGGAGAACTAGATGATATGATCAGGAGGATGCATTAGCTTGTATAAGTACAACAAACCAGGGATCAAATCTTTGATAAAGCACAAATCCATCAACATAAAATTAAAGAATCTTTTGACAAGAAGGTGAAGAAGGAAGATTTCCAACTGGGATATCTGGTGCTCAAATGGGATGCACAAAGGAAAGAAAAGGGTAAACATGGTAAATTTGAAGCCTTGTGGTTTGGTCCTTTCAATATTTCTGAAGTTTTTCAAAATAACACTTTTAAATTGCAGAGCTTGGATGATACTGAGTTTTTTGGTGGCCGAGTCAATGAGCATTTTCTAAAGAAATATTTTTCTTGAAGCCATGAGTGGATTCCTTTCATTATATATATATATATATATATATATATATATGTTTAGTTTGTTTTGTTTTCTTTTAATAATGACTCCTAGCCCAATGGATAAGGCACTATATTTGCATGTTCTTGGAAGCTCACAGGGAGCATGCCATCCCCTGTGGAGCCAGATGTTATCACAAAGAGTTGCAAGGGTCAAAAATTTACTTTGGTTTGTTTTCGAGTCATAAGGTTTATAGGTCATAGGTTTTAAGTGTTAGGGTGGTGGTCATAAGATTTGGTTTAGTTAAAAAATAAATGAAGTTTGTTCAACCTTGGTAGAGTCTTAAGGTCATTTCATTAAACATCATCAAAACAGATATCAAAACCCTAATGAGTCACACCATTGGTTTCTACATCATTACATTGCCATCTCATAGCTCCAAAATCATACACAAAGTCACCTTTGTCATCATCTATCCATTTAGTGGTCAAATCGAATTTGATTAATGCGCTGCCAACTCACTATGAGAGTTAGAAGCCTATTCAAAGTACTCCCATGCATTCATTTATCATCATTTCATTTATTGATCTTGCCAAGAGGATTTTATAGTTTTCAAAGCCTATTTTTAAACTAATTCTCAGGGATCATGTCATTGTATTTCCTCACATTCTCCTCAAAGTATGCAATTCTTGTTTGAAATAGGCATTGTGAACTATCAAACAAGCACTGCAGACTAGTTGAAGAGGAATGTTGGAGGTTAGACAACTTGTAGACACCCCTATGAAAATTCAAAGACACTAGCATCAAACTTATGTCCACCAAGTATTCCATGAGAGTTTTCATCCTGTTTGAAGGTTGAGAAAGGGGTTTTTGGTTGGATTTCCCATTGGCACTGCGAACTGTCTCATTCATTTTGCTAATAGATTTCAAATTTGTTTCCATTATGATCTGAACCTTGATCATTAAAACTCATCACCTATAGAATTCAACCATATTTCCAACAATTTGGTTTTCACATGCTCCACTCATTTTCCCTAGCGTTGCAAACCATCTGTTCTAAGAGCTGCGAACTGTGCGCTATGAACAGGGTGATGTGAACCCTCTGTTCCAATGCTATTTAAACCCCATCCTCTACATATTTACAAACTAATCTACACTCCTCCTAAGCTTGAAGTATGGGTTCGATTATTTGTTGAGCTAGTTTTAAAATAATTGCATGCATTATCACGCTGATCAACTGATATTTGAATTAATGAGAAAACCCTGTTTTAGATGAGAATTTGCTTGCACTTCCTTTTGTTTTATTTCAACCCCATACTACCATTCCTTACCGTTTCCTATTGAAAGAGTATATTCTCCTTACTTCCTATGTATGGAATAAAATCCATGAAACATTGTTTAATTCCAGCCTATTAAAAACAATATTGTCATCAAATATCCTAATCTCCTATTTCCCCTCTTTTCGCACATTTAGCTGCCATTAAAACTCACAGAATTACATTCTACAGAAGTAGTTATGGACAATAAAAAACACAAGAAGACTCATAAGGGAGGTGAAATTGCAAGGAAAGAGCCCTATGACATGCAACTTCTTGATTCTGAACCTTTGATCAGAGAAGCATTTCAAAGAGTAGGATGCATCAATTTCTATCAGAAGATGCAGAGGGGGCATCCAGAGGTGGCCAGGGAGTTTGCATTAAATTTTGATGACACTAAAACCAAGGTGGGGATATTGGAATTTGAATTTTCATAAATTTCCATGCATGTTGCAACAAAGATACACAACAATGGAGAAAAATGGTTCAAGTCTATGACATTAAATGCCTCTTTCTCCAAGGAATTTCTCAAACCAGAGTATTAGAAGGACAATTTGTCCAAAGGGGTCCCTAGAAACTATATGCTTGAATCTTTTGATAAAATGTTGAAAGTTATCCAGAGGTATTTCACTTGTGAGGGGATATTTAATATGGTATACCGATACCACATAAGGCTGTTGCTACACTTCATAGGGAAATAAGATATGAACCTCCCATTCTACCTATTTAGAAGTATTGGAAAAATGTATGACATGGTTCGAGCTAAATCAAAACAAGTAGACACCAGTGTTTTCCATTCTGGCCTGATTAATATGTTGGTGATGGAAGAGTTGAGAAAGACAAACACTGATTGGGAAACATTCCTCATTGCATCACACTTTTAGCTGAATGTTTCTCCCACTCCACATTCCAAGATCCAAAGTCCTACTCCTATTGAAAGGACTATATGTTCAGAGGTTATCAAGAGGAAAAGGGGTCCTATGACTAGTAAAGATGAAAAATCCACAAAGGGAACAAAAGTAGGAGGTCCTTCAGAGCCTTCACATATGGGAGTTTCACCCTTGGAAGATACCACTCCTATGGAGGTTACTTCAAGTAAATCCACAGGTCTAAAGGGAAGAAAGATTTTGTTTTCTTCACCCATTGTTGGATGCAAGGTTAAGCGTAGGAGGCCTTTCACTAGAGTAGCAACCAAGAAAAATGTTCTTGTGAAGAATGATGCAATAGATATTTTATCCTAGAGGAAATGTAAATCCAAAGTTCTTGAGCAACCCATTGAAATTGTTGATATCACTACTCAAGATGAAATCAATCCCACCTTTAATAGGTTAAAGATGCAAATCAAGGAGGCAAGAGCTAAATTTGATAGGGTGAAAAAGGAAGACTTGAGTTCCAGGAG
Organism: Picea engelmannii; assembly: GCA_009831015.1. Classification (NCBI taxonomy): domain Eukaryota; kingdom Viridiplantae; phylum Streptophyta; class Pinopsida; order Pinales; family Pinaceae; genus Picea; species Picea engelmannii. The sequence goes on from ML802272.1 coordinate 138,317, forward strand.
AAATTTTAAGGAGGTGTTGGATATTCATCATAAGACCATTTAAAAGGAAAATTTTCTGGCTAAAATATTTCCACCCCTCCATAAGTAGCTCAAAAATATCCACAGACAAAATAGATCTCATCAAGCTTAGATTAGAAAGACAAAGGTAGAACTAGAACCTTTTAAAGAAGAGTTGGCCAAGAGAAATCTGGACACATTGGCTAAGGTTGCTACTAGGAGAAGCTCCAAAGTTAAGAAATGAATATGTTGAACCTCCATAACTAGTATCAGTTTTTGTCAAGTTTCCTGTGTATGCATTTTTACAACTTTTTGAGGATGGCTATGTTTTTAAACCATGATTAGCTATTTGAATGTTCTCTTCTAGTCATGTACCAATATTATGAAGTTGTTAAAACATTTTGGGACACTTGAGACAGTTTTGGGGTGTTTTAATCCTTTGAAAAATTAAACAAGCCACTATAGGAAAGTTCGCAATGCCTGGCGCTGTGAACTTTCCTGTTATAATCAGGCGCTGTGAATTGGTGCTGTGATTTTTTGGAGGGAGGATCAACTACCAAGTGCTAAGATGAATGTGTGCTAGTTGTCTAAGGATTAGTTTTGAGCTGGGAGGCCACYTGCTGRAATAAGATGTGCTCAAATAGAAACATCATCAGTMTTTATGAACATGTTGCAGACGTTGCCAACATTAGCTTGAAATTTAGCACTCTGTTTTCTTTCTATTGTACACCTATAGCCACACCATCTTTAGGCATAGGAATCCTATGCAAGAGTTGTTATTGTAATTGTAAAGMTGTCAATGAAAGTATAGGCTATAAGATAAGCATTGTAAGACTGAAGGAGGGTTTGAATGGTTTGAGAGAACACTCATATTATTGATATTTTCTATGTAACAGAGTGACCTCTACTGTATGTATTGGAATTAAGACCCTTTGGGTAATGGAAATAATACCTTTTTCTTATTCATCCTTTTCTAAATTGATTTTATTTCAGTTTATTGAATGATTCAGTTGGATGATTGTATCTGTGTTGCAATTGAGGATCTATTGTAATACTATTTGCAAAATATTAGAGTTTTCTCTTTGATTATGAGAAGTTCTTATTTCAAAGAATTTTCTTCATATGTTTGTCAGTACTACCTAGTGTAGATGGTAGGCATATTACATTTTTCTTATTGAGTCTTCCATCTGTCCACTTTATTTCTTAAATCCCGATCTAAGTTACTCAAACCCTTATTTGATGGTGCATATTGTATGGATTAAGCTATGATTGACATTCTTTTTTTTGAGTTTTTCATCCATTTTCCACCTTATAATAAACACTTATCTTTATATTCTGATGGGTACTAGGCTTGCACTTACATCAGTCTAAGTGTGAATTCTAGTGCTAACACCTAACTTGTGCGGATTAGGTATCTTAGGGTTTCCTCAAAAATATCTCTCTCCTCTACAACCCTGAGACTTACACACTCTTCTTTCCTTCGCAACCTCATAAATTACCATCACAACCTTATCCAAATGATCACTATTTCACAAGAGAGATGATTAATGAATACGCGTGTGAATTTATTTGTAAATGACTCTTTGAGGTGTATTTATACTTTTGTTGGGTAACCTCTTTCCTTAAACTTAGGGGATTCTTAATTTTCTTGTTACAACCAGATTACCCTTTCATTAAAGACTTTTAGCAAACTAGGGGCTTCTTGACCATTCTTCGGGGCTTCTAACTTCACAAGGAAATAACTCCTCAACCGTGAGGAAATACATGGTGTACCACCTATAATGGGAAATGGCATGACGAGGACTATCCATCCATGAGTGAGTTACCTTAATTTACACTATCTTTCATTAAGGCAGGTTACCTTAATTTACACTAGCCTCCTTTACTAATTCCATGATCAACTACACGATCTTTAACATAACTTAGGGGTTTCTTGTAAACTTCTTTAAAGCAGCTTCCTGTGAGGGCCATTCTTAGAACTACGCCATAAGTGAACCACTTTGGAGACTTCTCCAAATACACCCATCATATCAGTTGAAATCAATACACTACTCGTTGAAATCAATGACAACCAATTATCCAACAATCTATTTGTGGGAACACTCATGCTCCTATTCATGCTCTCCCTATGACCATCACTCCCCCTATCTCTATGAATATGTTATTTCTCTCTATTTCCATGCATATATTCTTTCTCTCTGTTTCCATGCATCTATTCTTTCTCCCCCCCTTTTGCATTAATGGAAAAGGGTAATCCTCCTTGGGTTTGCTCCCCCTATTTACAAGCCTCTGATTTCTCTTCATGGTGATTCCTCATGTAAATCCATGACATATATGAAAAACATTCAAAAATCACCGTGGGGCATGAACTATTCCAATTTTTTGTCGAAGATACTCAAAGGCCTCCCTTGGAAGGGTTTTGGTGAATATATCCACAATCTTCTCTTTTGTCCCAACATACTCGAACCTAATGTTCTTCTCTACAACCCGTTCTCGTAGAAAGTGAAACTTGATTGAAGTGTGTTTTGTCTTAGAGTGCATCACTGTATTCTTTCAGATAATTATGGAACTAATGTTATCACAAAATATTAGAATGGGTTCATCATATTCAACCTGTATATCCTTCAAAGTTTGTTTCATCCATAAAACTTGAGTAAAACATGTTGCTGCTGCAATATACTTTGCTTTTGTTGTAGACAAAGATACTGATGGTTATTTCTTTCTTAAGCATGATACCAGGAACTCACCAAAGTAAAAAAATACTCCACTTGTACTTCTTCGATCATCAATGCTACCTGCCCTATCTACATCTGTGTAGGAAACAAAAGATAAATCATTCTTTTTTGGATACCATAATCCAAACTCTTTTGTACCTTATATATATATGAATATCCTTTAAACTTCCATAAAAAGTGATTCCTTTGGTGCTGCTTGAAACCTTGCAACCTTTCCAACTTCCTGCATCAAATCTAGTCTAGAATATGTCACATAGAGAAAGATGCTAATCATCGATTTGTACAGTCTGTGGTCTGCATCTTTAGAATCATCGTCCTTACTTAACTTGCAACTGGTTTTCATAGGAGTATTGACTAGTTTGAAATATTTCATTCCAAACCTTTTTAGCATTTCTCTTATGTACTTGGTCTAAGAGATGAAGATACCTTTGTTTTTATGACATATCTATAGTCCCAAAAATAAATACAACTCTCCAAGTAATGACATCTCGAACTCATTCTACATGTCTTTGGAAAAGTTTTGACTCATCCTGTCATCATCACTTCCAAAAATAATATATGAACATTAAGATTTCTGTGGGAGGGATTGTTTGGAGGATTCAGAGGAACCACAGTATAAACCTCTATTAATAATGTATTAAAATTAATTTTTTTTTTTACAATTAATTAATAATTTATTAAAAAACCCTAATCCTTTTAATAAAAAATTCTAGGTTTTTAGAGTTGACTTCAAGACTTTAAAATTCTCCACCTCCCATAGGTTTACTATATATCTCTTCTCTTCAGGATTTTCTTTACCCAGACTTATATGTCTTGATGATGGGTCCTGATATGGACTTGAAACTTTGACCTTCGATAAACAATACTGTGGTTCTTTCAAATCCTCCAAAAAATAATATCATCAACATAAAATTCAATTAACATGATACTATCTTGATTTAACTTTATGTATATATTTCTATTATCATTTCCTTTTTTGAACCATTTCTTCTATAAGTATCTTTCCAGTATTGAATACCATGCTTTGGGGGATTTTTTGAGACCATATAGTGCCTTCTTCAACCTCCAAACATAGTTTTTCTTTTCTGATAGTTGAAATCCTTCTGGTTGCTCGATGTATACTTCTTCTTATAACTCTCCATTTAGGAAGGTTGACTTTACATCCATCCAATACACTTTGATATTTTTGGAACATGCATAAGATAGAATCAACCTAATTTCTTCCATTCCAACAACTGGGGAAAATGTCTCTTCAAAAGCTATACCTTCAACCTAAGCATATCCTTTACATACCAATCTTGCTTTGTTCCTAGTAACATGTCCATCCTTGTTCAATTTGTTTCTAAAGACCCACTTTGTACCGAACACATTCTTGTTCTTTGGCCTTGGAACTAGTTCCCAAGAATTATTATTCTCTATCTGATCTAACTCTTCAACCATAGATTTGATCCAGTATTCATCCTTGCTGGCTTCTTCAAAACTGTTTCACTCAATTATGGATAACAATGCTATGTTTTTTTGTTCCAGTGAATGTATTCTTCTTCGAGTTTCAACTACTACATATTTATTTCCAATGATCTATTCCGAAGGATGATTTTTATGCACTCGTCTACTAGGTGTCTTTGGAGGTACCTGGATATATTATTTTTGTTCTCTGCTTTTGGTTGCTTTTCTTCTTCATCTTAGTCTTCATCTATTTATTCTTCTTTCAAATCTTCTTCATGATCCCGTTCCATGGAATCTTTGTTTCTTTCTTTTATCTTTCGTCCATATGTCTCATTAGTCATCAAATTGATGTTTTCCACTATTTCGTTGAGTCTTAAATTGAGACATTTGTATGATTTTATTTTGCTTGAGTACCCAACCAGTATGCCTTTATCAACTCGAGAGTCAAATTTTCCAATCTTCGCATCTTCTCCCTTGATATAGAATTTGTGTCCAAACACTTTGAAATGCTTCAGAGTTTTTGGTCTTCCTTTCCAAAGCTTGTAGGGGGTTTTATCACTATTATTTTTGAGCATTCCCCTATTCTAAATATGAACTATTGTATGTACTTCTTGTACCCAAAATACATCTTTCAACTTGGAGTCTTTCAACATGGTTCTGGCCATTTCTTGCATTGTTCTGTTATTCCTTTCGACAACTCCATTTTGATGAGGTATCTTGGATGATGAGAACTGTCTCTTTATCCCATGTTCTCTACAAAAATATATGCATTCCATTGATGTAAACTCTCCTCCATTGTCTGATCTCAAACACTTGATTTTTTTATTCAGTTTTGGTTTCGACCATTTTCTTGTATATATTGAAGTGTTCAAATGCCTCTGACTTATTCCATAGAAAGAAAACTATAATAATCTTTGTGTAGTCATCAACCAGTAGCATAATGTACAATTCTCCATTCAATCCCTTTGTTCTTGTCAGTCCACAGATATATGTATGTACAATCTCTAGCAGTTTTGTTTTGGAGTATCCCTTTGATTTAAATTTGGTCATGGTTTGTTTCCCTTGTAGACAATGCTTTCATAGAGTGTTTGTTGGCTTTGAGATCTTGGGAATTTCTCTTACTTCTTCCCTTTTGCTAATTTTGAAAAGATTATCAAAATTCATGTGACCCATTCTTATTGATCTAGGTGGATCACTTATATGCTAGAGCCAACTTTCATCATCCTTTCCTAGGAAACATCTTCTATTTCCAATTTCATTTAGTACATATATGTTGCTTGGAGTTATTTTAGCTATAGCTGCCAATTTTCTTGATCCTGCTTTCATTATCTCACATTTATCTTAGTCAAACAATTTTTTTTTGTCCTTGATCACACATTTGACTTACACGTAGTAGATTGTTCTTCATGTCTTCGACCAATAGTACATTTTCTGCCTTGGCATCCTTGCTTCCAAGCTTAATTGTACCCTTTCCTATAATTCTGGATGAGTTGTCATTTCCAAATGAAACTGATCCATCTCTTTCCTTTTTCAAAGTTAGAAATATGTCCTTATCACCTATCATGTGATTTGAGAAACCACTATCAACATACCATCCATGTTTCTTGTATTAGGCTTGTAGAGAAAGCATGCATTCTTAAGTGTTGAATTGATCCTGCTTCCTTACCCATATCCTTAGTGGTTCTTATCTATGAATGTTCATATTGTTCTTTGGTTCCCTTGGATGAATAGTTAGTCTACAATCTTTGGCCATGTGACCAATTTTTTTTCTTTTGTAGCATTCTACTTCATTACTCAAGGATTCAAATTTGTTGTATTTTTTTCTCTGTTCTTCATGAGGTCCTCTTGGATAAGAATTTATTATGTAGCCTTCATAGTTGCTTCTTCTATTGATATTAACTCTACAATTCACAGGTTTGTGCCCAAAGTTATTGCATGAATAACATAAACCAAGAAAAATACTTTGATACTTAAGGGTGGGAGATCTTCTGAATGGTGTTGCTCTTTTGAATCCTTCTTCTTCTTGAGGTCTTTCCATTTCTAGCTGTTGTTGATTCTGAATTCTGAATCTTCTAGGTGGTGCAATGTCTCTGTAATATTATTATTAGATCTTATTTCCTTATTCCCTTTTAGGAGAGCCTCTGACTATTTCTGCATAACTTCTTTGTTCTACTTCTTATTCTGTTGTTTTCAAGATCGAGCCTTTCTCTATCTGGTTGTATCCTAGTCTAGATTTGTCATAGTATGGCTATTGACAACTAATGATCTCATCCAAGATTCTGGTGTTGTTCTGCTACATTTCCTTCATTTGAATATCTTTTCTTAGAGTGACTATTTCTGCTTCCAAGCCTTCAATCATCTTGTCCTTCTCTTCCAACTGATTTATGAGTGCTTCTTTAATTCTTTTGTCTTCTTCTACCTAGATTTTTAACTTCATGATCATATGCTCGACCTCTTCTAAGTTGGAATTATGAGAACCTTATTTCCTATTTAGTTCTTCCTTGAGTGACTTGATTGTATTTCTTTCATTCCTTATCTCTTCTAAGGCACTAATCAATTCTTCTTTGATATCAACTTCTCCTTATTCTTCATAATCTTCTTCAGAATATTCTATTGTGATGAAGAGTACACTTTTTGTATCACTGTCATTGTGTTCATCCTCGTATTATGAGGAACTGTCTTCCTTGGTGCAGAAACATTTCTTGAAGAATTTCTTTTTGTTTCTTCGACCCTTTTGATTTTTCTTTTTCTTCTTAGGGTCTTCTTCTTCATCACTTTCCTTACTCTTATGGGGATATTTATAAGCAAAATGACCAATACCACCACAATTAAAACATTTCAATTAAAGCATACATCTTTATTTATTGGTTCCTCTTTGCAACTTTCTTACGAATTTTTCCATTTCTTCATCTTCCTCTGAATCATCGCTGTAACTACAATCTAACTTTGGTTTTTGCTTGCTCTTTTTCTTTGTCTTCTTGGATGCTTTGAATGTTGCTTCCTTTGTTACTAGGTTCTCTTGTTCTATTCTCATTTCATAGACAATGAGTATGCCATGTAGCTCGTCCATTCTCAAGGTGTCTAGATCTGTTCTTTCTTCTAGGGATGAAATATTTGGATCAAATCTCATAGGTAGAGACCTTAATACTTTTTGAACGATGACTGATTCCTTCATCTCTTATCCTAGACCTTTAATAATATTCACTATTTCATCAACTGATAGAAAGTAGACTACAATGTTTTCATCTTCCTTCATCTTCAATTGTTTGAACATAGCTCCAAAGGTTTGGAGTTTAGCTCCCTTGAATTTAACATCTCCTTCATAAATATTTTGAAGCTTATACTAGAGGCCCTTTGCATAGTTACAATGCATAAATTTAACAAATATTGAATTAACAAGACTATTTAGAATAGTACCTTTAGACTTTGAGTTGTTTTCTTCGAGTTTCTTTCCATCCTTGTCTATTGGGGGAGTGGCTGGTTCTTTGTATCCTTATACTACTACTCTCCATACATCAAATCCTTGTGCTTGTAAAAATGTTTTCATCCTTATACTGCATAATCCATAATTTTGACCGTCAAATATAGGTGCTCCAATCTTAGCGCATTCCATGATCTCCTTCCAATGGTTAGAATACTTCTTGAAGACCTTCTCTGATACCAATTGTTGGAATATTGAGAGGGGGGGGGGGTGAATCAGTATGTGAACTTTTATTACTTTTAACCACAATTTATATTATTCAACAATGTTCAGTAGTTTATATTTAACATTCAATATATATCATCAGTAGTATAATCATAAGTAGTCTCACATGAAAAATATCACATCAAATGAACAGTAAACCATAATTTACATGAAAACCCAAATGGGATAAAACCATGGAATGCTTTTCTTATATGTCAAAAGAATACGTTCATTGTAAGCACCAACTTCCCAATTTTCCAGCTGCAACTAGAAGGAGGATACAACCCCCTATTCTCAGTCTCCAACCTGAAGGAATCTACAACTCCCTTAACTCTTTGTCTCCAACCAGAAGGAGGATACAACCCCCTGAGTTCTCTGGCACCAACCACCTATCCTTGCCCCATCCTTCCACCCTGAAATATAAGTGTAGACCAACTGTCACTACCACTGTCACTGCACTACCATAGTCAACCTATCACTTTCTCTATTACTGTCAACCTGTCACTATCTCATAATCAATCAACTAGAAATTGTACCATACCATGCATCAACTGTATACCAACATGTGAATCAATCATGTACCAAACGATATTCCAAGTGTAGATACCAAAAAATCAATAATGAGTACCAAATCATGTACCAAATACTATAGAATCAATCATATGAAGAACCTATACCATATGCCATCAACATGTATAAACCTATACAATATCATCAATGAAGTCCCTCAAAGAACCAATGCATGTCCCTCATGCATATGCCACCATACATCAAGGGTATCCATCAACGATGAACAACCATCTCAAAGATATGAATCACAACAACCATATCATAGACTAAACTAGATACAAGAGTGATCCTCACTCAAACATGTAGGAAAGTTGTACCATAACCATGTGCCAATACCAAACATGCCAAATATGCCTCAAGCATACACCATATCATAACCAAACATTACCTTCAAAATAAGTAGACAAACATATCGGTACTTTTGTAGCTGACCTGAGACACTAAAATGATGTCCTGGAAGTTATCTTCTGACCTCAGGGACCTGGAACAAGCATTTCCCCCAAACTTTCCTTGTCCTCGTAGGACTAAGGCATCCTGTCATGTAGGGCCTTGCGTGACGACTACTGGGCAACCCACGGGGTCCTTGCGGGAAAACCTATATCTGACTCGTAGGGATCAGGTAACTTACACTTTCCTCAGAAATCTCGCTCTCCTCTACAACCCCAAGACTTTCGCACTCCTCATTCCTTCGCAACCTCAGAAATTACCATCGCAACCTTAGCCAAAATATCACTAGTTCACAAGCAAGATTATCAATGAATAAGTGTGTGAATGTATTTGTGAATGACTCTTTGAGGTGTATTTATACTTTTGTTGGGTGACCTCTTTCCTTAAACTTAGAGGCTTCTTAAATTTCTTGTTACAACCACTTTACCCTTTCATTAAAGACTTGTAACAAACTAGGGGCTTATTTAACATTCTTCGGGGCTTCTAACTTCATAAGGCCATAACTCCTCAACCATGAGGAACTACATGGCTTACCACCTATCAATGAAAACAACACGATGAGGACTATCCACCATGAATGCATTACCTTCATTTACACCATCATTCATGACATAATTTCATGATAAACTACAAGATTCTTAACCATACTTACGGGTTTCTTGTAGACTTCTTAAAAGTGTCTTCCCATGAGGGCCATGCTTAGAGTTATGCCATAAGGGGACCACTTTGGAAACTTCTCCAAATACATCCATCACATCAGTTGAAATCAATCCACTACTTGCTGACATCAATGACAACTAGTTGTCCAACAAAGGTATCCCATATCATGTGGGACATGCAAGAATCTTCGTCGGGGCTATGGACACTCACTATTAGTGCAGAGCAAGGCTTGTGACACTGGGGTGACTCTGTCGGGTCATGGGCACTCACTGGCAACCGAGAAACACCAGAGAAATGCATAATCAAATTATATTTTTAGCATTCCTGATGTATCATTTCCATGTTGTAATTCTCATGCCTTCCCGAAGCATATTCCGATTAAAAAGGTTATATCATGGTAATCAATATGCTCTGGGCATGGTTTTTGTCTCTCCCTTGCATCATAAAAAATTGTCTCATCAAAAAATGATTTTTTGAATACTATGGGACCTACTCTTTCTCCCTTAGGTCATGCACCACAAGTGTTTTCACTCTCAGAAGTTTTATGATTAGATACCTCTTTGTAGAGATTCATGGCTTTGCCCAGTGTGTCACCATTTATTGTGCCATGCATAAACACCTTCCCATTTTCTTGTATATTTTCTTGAAAATCCATTTCTTTTGCCAAGAAAATGGGACCCCTCCTTTTCTTACATGATAACTTCTTGGCTTGCTAGTAAAAGTTACCATGGTATTTTTATCTTTGTTAAAATATCCTCATCCCTCTCTGATCAGGTCACTTTATCTTTCAAATATTGGTTTGGTTTAATTTGAATTGACACTTAGAAAATTTCCAAGAATCTTTTTTGATATCAAAGAAGTTCCCTTTAACTCTTCATGTACACACCAGAAGAGTTCCACTAAATCCCTCTAAAACATTGGAGAGATTTCCCCGAAGTCTTCTTATCGACATGTTTTATAATCAACAAAGTAAATGCTAACTCCTCTGATTCAACCAAAGGAGTTCTTACAAACTCCACGATTTGAATTGAAAGAGTTCCCAAAAACTTCTCTGAGGCACTAAACCTTTGACCAAAAAACTTCTTGTAAACCTCTTTGATGTGCTAGTTTCCCCACCGACCAAGTTAGCATTAACACCTCCGGTGCATACCAGAAGTCTTTCCACCAATGTCTCTGGTATGGCCATAGAAATTCTAAACTCTGCCTCCAATAGAGCATGGCATTTATTTCCAGTCAGGTTCTTCCCAACCTCTCCAATTGCATTGAATCACATGCTCAAAATTATAAAAGGGTGCTCCCCCATTTTTCTTTGTGATCATCATTTTCATTCAGTAGGAAGAATAGAGGAGCGTTGAGCGATTGATCGAATAAATATTGCACACATAAGGGTTTTCATCCTCCAACTCCCTCTCCACCATCCACATGGCACATCATTTCAGGTAATCTCTAAGTGTTACCTCGTTCTTTGTATTTACATATTATTCACAATTAAGGTTAGGGTTTCTGCCATTAACCATCTCCTCACCCAACTCTCCACGCTTACCTTCATCTCCTTCTTTCCTAATCTAGGTATTGAAACCCATTTTCCTCTATTTTCCCTCCGATTTGTGACATGGTTTAACCCTAAAATTTCCCCTATCCACCTCAACCAGTATTTGATGCCACACCTACATTTACCTCAACATCCATCTCTTGCCTTGAACAACACATGGTTGAATTAACCTAGGTCAAAAACTTGAGTTTTTTATGTGTAACAAGTGTGCTTTGATACATTTTCCCCAAATTTTCTTGCTTGTCAATTTAAGGCCAGACCATCACCATCATTTGGATCCACCAGTTAGGTGGAATTTCCCACCTCGGCTCCATCCTCACCAAGCCATAACTTATTCCTTTTTCTGAACCCTTATCCCGAGCCTTCTTGGTCTACTACTTAGCCAATTTTTCAAATTTTGTGTACTTTACAAGGTTACCATCACAGGCTCAGGGACCAACCCGGTGAACTTATGGTGTTCACTCCCGGTAGTGTACTGGAAGATTTAGTACAAAATCCTCCAGTAACATATCGACGCGATCAACGAAAATGCCTCTGGTTGGTCAGATAACTTGATGCCAATGCCACCATTAATCACCAGGGATATTCACACAAACTCTTTTGGTTCATACCTATAACCTTTGCACAAAATTCATCGGTATAGCCGATGAACTAGCCAAAAACTCTTCTGACCTCACCAACAAACTTCCCAAGTTTAGCTCTGATTATAGCCTTACATACGAACAAACTTCATGAGATTTACTCTAGTTCTAACATGTATCCCATAAGAGTTAATATTAACAACATCGATACTAAGTCTTACTCACTGACGCATTTGACAAGAACTCATTTGATTCAAGCTGGTGAAGTTCCTACCATTTTCTCTAGTACATACCGAGACTCTTGTCATCATTAATGTCAATTCCTCTTCTTTTCACCAGCCCAGTTTATAACAATTGCATTGATCCACCTTGTTTTCTCCCTTGAACTTCCACCATGTGCTAGCGCATCTTATTGTCTTAGGAAGATGATTTCCCCCCTCAAATTGACTAAAGTGATTCCTCAGGTACATGATACAGTTTTATATTGACACATTTATCTCTAATATCTGCTTACTTCTCAAATGTTCAAATCTTATATGCTTATAGGGGATAATGTTTAATATTTACTATCTCGTCATATTTTTTAATGGTTTTATGAACCAATTATGAATGTGCATCGAAAATTTAGAGACGTCACTGCATAAGAAGACAACAAGAAATGAACCTGCTATAGAGGCTTCTGAAAGTGTAATCATGCATGAGGAAGAACCTAATTCCCCAGGGGTAGTATATGACGATACAAAGAGATTCTTGCAGAAAGGGAAAGATCCACTCAAATGGGGTGAGGTCTTTCAGATGTTTAAAAATCAAAATTTCCCCATGGATGTCAAAGACCAGGATCAACTTCAAATCTTCAAGAATATTCATTGGTCAGGACTACATAGGGTGGCAACTTGTGCTGCTGTGTTCCCTTGTGTAGATGCAATCACATGCATTCTCAAGCATGTGGACCTGGATAACCGATACAAATTCAATGCTAAGGGGGATCCAATAACATCATTCCAGCCAATTGATCTAGAAAAATATTATCATTTAGAAAAGGGAACCTAAAAGTTGGATGATGAACTACTTAGTAAGTTCCCACACAAAGCAAAGGACTTGTTCAAGATCTGGTACAAGCTAGATATAAATTTTGGAGCACATAATTTTTGAAGAGTATATGAACATCGTGCTAAGGACTCCCTACTAATATATCATGGCAATGATTTGCAGATTGTACGGGGAACAAGATGCCATCAAATTCCCACTGTCCCTAACAACATAGTTACCAACTTAACGAGAACTCTACAAAGTTCTCAGTTTTTTGGGGGTTTTTTTTTTACCTCGTTTTGAAAAGTTGTGCTACCGGTAGCACCCTCCCTTCATTTTTAGGTTTTTTTTTTTGATATTTTAAATCTTCTTATCCATAATGTATTCACATTATTTTTTTAAATGCTTATTTTTTCATCTATTTTCAAAATTTTCATTTTTTTTCAACAATGTTTTTAATCATTTTTCCATGCTTCTTTCAATGTTATAAATGTTGTATACCATTTACTTTTTTGAAATTAATATTTTTCATATAATTGTGTCTCCTTAATTAATTTATGGTTCCATACTTTTTAAATATAGTAGAAAATATCATTTTTAACACATTTTTTTACGTTTACTTCAATACATAGAAAATATTTGTAGTTAAATAACACTATTTTTAAATATTTAGCATATATATATATATATATATATATATATATATATATATATATATATATATATATATATATATATATAT
>ML802272.1:152563-177236 GCA_009831015.1 Picea engelmannii
TTTTAATTTTTTTTTTTTTTTTTAGTTTAATTTGGGTTTTGAATATATTTTTTTAATGTGTCTTTTTCTTTATTAAAAAATTTGTGAATATTTTCTCCTTTCTCTTTATTTATTTTTTAATGTAAATTAAAAAAAAATAGTAAATAAATTTTCAAGTGACCATTTAGGTTCCAATTTTGGGTTTTTTATTTGCATAGATATATGTTGTCAAGGCCAATGTTTCAATTAGGTCGTAATTAGCTACAATTTTAATGTTTAGAAACAAATATTTTTCCTTAGGTAGCGTCACTTTTTTATTTAGGTGTTGATTTTAAGGTTTTTCTAAACAACTATTTGATTTTTAAAGGCCATGCTTGAAAATGTTGTGATTTTGACCCAGTTAGAAAAAAAGGTGCTACTAGTAGCACCACTTTTTGATTTGGGGGTTGATTTTCATGTTTTTTATGAAAAAATATGGGTTTTAAGGGCTCTCATTTTGAGGTCATAGTTCTCGTTAGGTCAGTAACTATGTTTAATTCCCTTGATATATTACTATGCAGATGAAGGGTCATCATTCAACTGGGATGATATCCTATTCACAAGTTTGGTAGAATCCATCTCAATTGTTAAAGAGACTGAACCTAGGAAATTCCCAAGTTTCCATAGGACATCTTATCTGTTGGATGTCATGTGCGTACCACATAAGTATCATAATATGGGCTAGGCCTAGAAACCAACAGATCTGTCAATGCACATCTACTACAAGGTTCTATGGGAGCACAAATATAGGTTAGATTACCACAATATCTACGACCACTTCATAGAACCTCTATATGAGCTCATCTTATGTGCACCAGCTCTATGTATGACAAATAAGGTGTTGGAAATAGTCTGGAAGATTCGAGAATGATACCTAATGGAACATGGAACCTACATAAGGATATACAGTGCTACCAAAAGTCCCCATCTACTCCTGAGATTTGTTCTTGACAAACTAGTACTCCAAGAAATTATGTATCAAACTGTAATTCACATTGTCAGAGTAGCATTGTATCGAGACAATAAGGATATCCCGTCTCTGCTGTCATTGCAGGTTGACTCATATTCATTCGAAATAATTGAGTAGGACTAGGCCGAGGTCGATACACAATTGTCCTATCATTTTGAAGAGAAAATATTATTGAGGCATGATCCCAAAAAGGTGGTCAAGGAATATTTCATCCAAATCAAATACACCTAGGAATATACTTCGACTACTTGGGAGGAGGAATGAGTTCAATGCGGAGCTCAAACTTATGATGAAGTCATTTCCAGATGACAAGGTAAACCCATAGGTAGGATAGATGATGAGGATAAATACCCTGAAGAAGCAAAAAAGAAATAAGAAGAGGATGCAACATTAAGAACATCTATTGCAATTACATCGACACACTTTGAATTAGCTAAAGAGGAGGAACCAATAGACAAGAAAATAAGGAAGAAGGAAAAGATCCAAAAGAAGAAGGAGGATGCCATTGAGAAGAAGAGAATAATCGTAGAGGCTAAGGATAAGGTAGAAGCTAAAGCAAAAACGATGATGGAGGAAGTAGAACAAAAGGATGCAGTTGAGAAAGTATTAGAGGATGAGAGATAAAAAAGAGTTGCAGATGAAAAGGTAGTTGCAGAGATGGAAGAAACAAAACACAACATGGAATATGAAGCTGTAGCCAAGGTATTCAAGGAAGAGAAGAAAAAAAACGATGAAGCGAATATGAACAATGATGCCTCACTAATGGATACTGAGCTTCTAGAGTCATCAATGGAAGTCCCCAATAGTCATCCTGAATTTGGTGGGATGGAGTTGGGACTTCACACCTGATCCAGATTATTTTGAGAATGACATGAAGACATAAATATAACCGAGATATAACAATGAAATACACAAAAATATAGAAGATAACACATAAATACAATGAAACCTAACTTCTATTACTGAATAAGATAGAAAAACACTGTAGAACACAAACTGGAAAAATGGGGTAGCTTATCTCTAAAAAGAAAGAGATGTTGGCTACACTTCATTCATAAGAAGATTTACATCACACTCCATTGCATTCTTAAAGGGCCTCCTTCACCTCAATTATATATGAGAGAGTGAGAGGAGAATAATTCCCATGATGCATGTGAGATAAATTGGACTAATTTTATAAAATTCCATAGGCATGTAAAATACTAGGACTTCCCGGGCGGTAACCTATCCCAATACTACTCTAGCCTGAGCCCGCTAAATTGTGAAGTTCTAATGGGATCCGATACATTAATGCTATGCTGTAGGAATGTACATAAAACCACTAGGAAATCATTACATGATGTCTGTAATTAACAACTGAAGATGACATTACATTCCATTCCCCATCAAAAGGGTGAATATCATGGTTTATCAAAACCACAGGCTCAATATGGTGATTTAGTGAAAAAGGTGGATGGCCACCAAGATCCATCTAGATCATCCCCCCCCCTTAGGAAACAATGGTGCCCATTGCGTCAAGTTCCCTTGGGATACGAGGAGAATTGTGCTAAATCTGAAGCTTGGTGCATTGCTTTCTTTGCAAAAGAAGTTGTCCTACTTAACTTGTTGAAGGTTGTCATGAACCTATTGCCAGAGGGGTTGGATCCGTTAAACCAATCTAGCTACATGATCTACCTGAGTGTGGGAGGACTCTATCAGTGAATATACAACATGAAGAGTATGAAGGATTCTGTTATAAACTTGCTTGACTGGGCAGTGTGGAGGCACCCTCGTAGGTGCAACAAAAACATCTTGGTACTCTTCAAGAATATTGTCTATCTGCTTCTGCTGGATAGAAAGGTCTTGGTCTGAGGATGCATTGGTTGCAATGTCCTTCTGTTCACCTTCTGATCGAATTGTCAAGAGGCTAAAATTTGTAGTATGAGAGATTACTTTGTGGCATTGGTTTGGTGGGACAATAGTCAAAACTACCTCTAGTATCCGATATAGATGACCCCCGAGAGTAACAATGATGCTATGGGGTCGAGACTCATAAACGACATGATACCTCCACATATATGGCTAGCCTAATAGAAAATCACAGACTTCCACTGGGGAAAATTCACACAATACCTCATCCTTGAAGGGCTTGATGTTGTAGGACATGCGACACTATTGGTTGACATGAAGTTCTTGACCTTGACGAAGCCACCCGATGTTGTATGGTTGCGGGTGTGGTGTTGTTGGAAAATCCAACTTCTTGACAACCTCTGCTGAGATGATGTTCGTTTGGATTCCACTATCAACAATAAAATGCAGTGGGGTCCCCTTCACCCACATTTGTGAATGGAAGAGTGTTATATCCCTAAAATTCCCTACTCTTGCAAACATGGCATTGGCCCTCTTACTTGCATAATTTGCCAAAGCACTGCTGAGAAACTCTTCTTAAAAAACCATTTTTTAGAAGATGTATGCACCCTGCACCATTACAACCCACGTACATATGCTTACTACACCACTACAACTCATGTACATACGCTTGCTACACCATTATTGCCCGTGTATGCTTGCAAAAGTTGCAAAAATTAAAAAGTTGCAAGGAATTCGTTGAAATCCACGGGCTATTAGAAGTTTCCCAACTAATCCACTTGCTATAGCCTGTCACCCAACCGAATAACCATCCTTTTTTCATATAAAAGGAGGTGTTGAGGTCTCATTTCAAATCCAAGCATAAGAATAATGAAACTCTGACAAATTTCACTTCCCCTCCTTGCCAAAGATCTTGCTACCTTTTGTGAGATATTGCCTCAACATTCCCTCATCAACCCCTTCTTCCTCCATTCAACCCATTCCCTTCCATTGAGGTGATTAGAAGGTTGAGAGAAGAAGTTTATTCAAGGTGCACTTGGAGCATGGTAAAGAGGAGCCCGAAGCAGGTTCGTGGAACGATGACTGACATAGATTGTAAGTTGTAATCTTTGTATGCTGAATAAAAGAATAACATTTTCCTATCCCAAATGATGATGTTTTGAGTATTTTCATTGATTTATACTTAGCATTTAATATCTAACCCTAAATAATGAATTAAATAGCATGCTTGCAATCCTTGTTTTCCTATTTTTGAATGCAGGTTAGCCTTGGGAGGAGAGGTGCAGCCATTGGAACTACCAAGCTTGAGGAGATCATTACCAAACGTGGGATCAAAGGTATAGTTACCCAATCTCTTCTCTTATTGATTTATTTACATTATTTTTGGTATGTTTGGGGTAGAATAGAGAATTTATTGACTTTTATACAATCATTCGTTCTATCTACATCTTAAACCCTGGTATAGTTAAAGGGGGGTTTTTCCTGCTAGTAGAATTGACGACCATACTGGGGATTGCCTCTAGGGTTTTTTAGGGGATTTTGGGTTGTTTGACTGGTTTGTTTTCCTTTCAAGTTTTCTGAGTCTCTCAAGGGATTCTAGTCACCTCCAGGGTGCATACTAGTTTTCCCTACCCTGTAAGACTGTCCGGTCTTTTCATTTTTGAAGAGATATAGAGGTGTGCACACCCTGTCTTGGGTCAGCCCGTGTACATATGCACTCTACACAATAAACAACCCATGTACATATGCAGTCTGCTGATGCAACAACCCACGTCTCTGTTTCATGAAAGTTTTTTAAAAAGAGGGAGTTTGACTCTTTCTTGATTGAATTTCTCACTTCTTAGAGATTTCTTGGATCAGTCCAGAGTCTTTGTTTGTGGCTATAGCCTAGGTATAGGTTTTAGCTTAATTTTTTTCTTGGTCTTCTTGTGTTTACCCTTAAAAGGTTTTAAGCAAGATATTGAGTTATAGATCTCCCTTACTGGTTTCTTGATTGAATCCTTGCGATCCGCAGTGGGATGAAGGTCTTTTCTATTCTTGTTTCAGTTTTGTTTTTATCCTTTTTACTTGCTTTGAAAAAAGAAAAGGATTTACTTCAATTTTTCTCTTTAAAGCAATTCAAAAAAAAGAATTTCATTTTTTTGCATTTCAGTTTGGAAAAGTAGTTAAAGTTGTTATTTGCAAAAAGGAAAAAGAGTCTTTATTGTCAAGTTCTTTTTGATTTCTTGAAACATAAGTAGCTTGTAGTCAAGAAAAAACAATTTTTAGGTTTTCTTTACAAGATCTTGAAAATTTAGTTAAGGAAAGTAGAGTTTACAAAGTGTTAGTTACAAAGCTTTTATTTTAAATTCGAACTAATTTTTCGTTCAAGTGATTTAATTTTCTCCTCCTTTTCGTCTCTTTATAACACCATTAGTTTCACTACCATACCTTGTGAGTAAATCAATCCTTTAAAAATAATGCTTAATCTAAAATACAACAGACTTTTATGTTTGTAGGGTTCACAAACTAGTTTAGGGTTTTAAAGCCTTGAATTAGGTTTGGAGAGGAAACTCTTCAAGGCCGTTAAATCAAACATTGGAGTCCGAGTTAGGGAGTGCTTAAGTCCAGTGTCATAAAATTTATCTGGGACCCCCCTCTAACGCAGGGGATAAACATGAGGTCGCGTGAGGAAAGGCAATGAATATAACCCCTCCAAAGATGGACTAAACGTAGTGGGGAACGTATATTGAGGGTCTATCTCAGGAATAATACCGACTGCATACTCCTATGGAGCTTCATGGACCTCAAATATGTTCAATATCCTCTGTTGTCTTCCAGACCATTTTCTTTCGATACCCTTGATAGGCTTCAGACTTGTTATCCTTCTCATTACGATCCACTCGACTATCGACTGTACCCGTTGTTGACGATTAAAATTGCAATGAAGAATTTTTCCCGCAAAGTATTCCTAAAGCCATATTATTTAAACTATGCTAATAATATAATACTAGTAGGTGGGACCCCTTGTAGAATGGAGGCTCGGAGATAGTCATATCACACATTTTCTGTCCCTATTTCAATGCAATCATGATTTCATTTTGGATATAGTAACAAGTGGATGATGCATTTTATTGGATGTTCTGCTATTTAAAACTTTATTTTTATGTTATGATTAACATATATTTACAGTTGCTATGTTTAATCATGTCACCATGATTTATTACTTGGCTACACATACACAAGAAATATGTTAGTAATGACAAAACCAAAACAAAGAGAAGAAACTTATGGGAACAATCCTAAAAGAAAGGGCCTATGTTTAAGCTATGTGCAAATGGAAATATAAAACAAGTTAGTGTTAGTCCTAACTATTAAATGGTTGGTTAGTGGCTATGAAATTTTTTATTTGAGTTATTTTGGGGCACATATGATATTGCAAGGCATATGGTATGGCATGAAAACTTGGCAAGGGTTAACATGAATGTTTTGGGTGGCGCATTTGGCAAGGAACGGGGTCACATATTTCAATGGTTTGGAAATTGATTACATGGTTTAAATGATATGGTGAGTGTTGACTGTCTTGTACTTTGGAATTGAATAGAAGAGGAGATGGAAGCGACGTGCAATAAATGCAAGTCACTCCATAATCCCCACATCAAGCCATCACCCTAGTATGGTTCTTGTTGCATTTTGATCTGCTGGTGGTTAAGTGCCGCAATTCAGGCTTGGGAAAAAAATGCTCGACCAACTTGCCCTTTTAAGCTCTCAGTTACAGGTATGGTTCTTTTTCACACAATCAATGAATTACACTATGTGTATGAACGAACAATGGCTCAATAATTCTTGGGTTTGTGTTTTACTGAGAATTGAAACTGTGTAAATGCATGGTTTTTCTCTCTGGAATGACTGTGTAATTGTTCAGATTGCAAGTAAAAGAATTGGTTTTGGTTGAGTTGTGCATTCCTTGGTTGCTCTGTTGGTTAAAATTGTGGTTGGTCTCTGTGGATTTTTAAATGAATATGGGTATTATCGCTCTGTGTATTCTTTCTGGTTGCTTCCTCATAGTTATGAGGGTAACCCTGTCCAATCGTGTTCGGATTGACATTTGGTTGATGTGTATTTTTCCAGAGTCATGGCCGTGGGCTCAGTGTATTGGCACCGCAATATTTTAAGAATCGGTCTTAAGGTGGCCATAATGTTGATATATATGCTATATGGTTGTTGGGTGATATAACTTATGCCTCGGGTTATGCTTCCTCGCTGGCATTGTTGTCAAATGATCCGGCTCTTAATAAATAGATAGAGGTTATACCTCTGTGTGTTCTGGGCAACTGTCACCATCCAATGGACATTCACTTCTCCTCTTCAGATGCAAGATGCACTATGTGCATTGTTTTTTTACCCCACCCGTCGTTGTTTCCTTTGTGGCTAACTGTTGTGCCATTGCATAGACCAGGAGTTATACAGAACCCTGTGGTTTCTACTATTCTTGTATTGAAGGGTCTTTGCCTATGGTTGATATGCCTCTGAGGACCTCCAGTTCTCTATGCTATTGATGACTGAGAACACTCTTGATTACCTCTTTGTATTTGTTGTGATAGAGCTCGATTTAAAAAATCCCCCAACTGTTCTTTCTCCTGTTGGACATCTTTTTGGTTGT
Organism: Picea engelmannii; assembly: GCA_009831015.1. NCBI lineage: Eukaryota > Viridiplantae > Streptophyta > Pinopsida > Pinales > Pinaceae > Picea > Picea engelmannii. The sequence continues at coordinate 160,042 of ML802272.1, forward strand.
CAAGGATTGGTTATCAAGTGGAGTGGTTATGGAATGTTTTGTCAAGTCCCTATCTCATCTTCCTATGATGAAACCAATTGAAAAGTTGTGATCGAGAATGAGTTATAATATGTAGTCAAAGGGATGCCTCTTTTTCGTTATACTTTGAATCACTGTGTTCTACAACAGGGTGTTGATTGAAAATTGGAGACTCCTGTGTGTTTCAATAGGCCCGATCAGGGTTATAGCAATTTATGGAGTTGATAAATTTGTGTATTTTGTTATGTTCACTATGCGTCTATTATGGAATCATCATGCATATTATGAATGGTTGCATTGACGGTGATGAAGCTCGGGTTTATGTTGACTGTGCTTCCGTTACAAGAACTTATTGGTTGATATGTTGAAGAATGTATGAAATTGGGCATGTTTTAGAAGTCTGTTCAATTTGGAAAGGGACCTGCACATATGTTTAAATTGGTCGATTGTGAATTTATGGATAGTGTATGATATTTTTATAGCGATGTATTATGGATAGAGGTGGAGAAATGTTGCTGTGTGTTTTCTTTCGATTCTTAAAAGGAAAGGAAATAAATTAGAGACCAAGCATTTTCTTAATAGGATTGTTGAAAGCTGTTTCGATTATGAGTATGATTGCAGACTGTTCTAATTGAGAAGTTTTGAATAATTTGAATGCTGAACAATGAACAATTTTGATACACAATAATTATTGAATTGGTGTTGTTTTTGTTTACTGAGTACAATGTTATGTTTATTGATTACTTGATTTGTTTTATGAACAATATTCGTTATTTCCCTACCATTCTCTCACTTTTCCGCACATTACAAGTCCTCTCACCTTCCTAGATTCACTATTCACTCGCTCTTCTTAAAATTAAATTATAGTTAAATGAAAACTCTATGTTATAGCAGTTGAAGGATGGCACATGGATGAGTTACAGTTGATATGTTATTACAATACAATTGATTGTTTGATGATTTGTTGAGCAGTAATCATGATCTACCCCCCTTCATTTTACCACTTTTCACTTAATACAATCCCTCATATATCCGAGAACCCTTATTCACCCCCTTCTCATTGACAAGTATTAAACGATTTTATGGATTGGATTGCATGAGTCTGATGTGTTGCTGAGCCAAACTTTATTTCATATTTAAAGAGATGTCATGTATGGTTTGTTGAAGAAACTAGTTTCTAATAATTAATGCATACATGAATGAGCTTCTTCAGCATAGGTAGCCATGTCCGAGGTAACAGGGGAAGAGGAAAATTGAACATGGGCCCTAGAAGGCCAAGGTTTTCTATACATTTTGATGCAGAATCACAAGAGTTGAGCCAGCTATTTCAAGCTGTATTTTTTAATTGGATTGGCCAAGGAGTGGTCAAAACTAGGCCAGAAAGGCCTCCTTTACAAGCCCCACATGTCCTTGGTATCCCAGTTCCCCCTCATGTATCATTACAACATGAAGTCCCTGAAAATGACGGATGGCAAGAGATTGTACACCCGACAGTATCCCAACATCGTGGCTGGCCCAATTCGTCTGTACCTGCACCTCCTCCACCGGTTAACCAAATTGTCCAAGATTCCCCTACACACTCACTAGTACAATCTTCCCACATAAGAAAAAGGTTAAAAAATGAAGCCTACCTTGTTCTTGATAAGGTAAAAGATGTTGCTTCCCCCTCCTCTCCCTAAAATGACTCTGTCAAATCCGTTTCATCCTGCATGCATTTGAGAGATGATTTCTCTCATGTTATCAGTGAGGTCATGCCTAGAGGTTCCACATAGACTAAGAAAAATTCAGATAAATCAAAGGGAGACAACAATAACAAGGGGAAAATTGCCTCCCAGAGTGGAAAATATGTTTTTTGAGTGTTTTTATTTATTTATTGTTGAGAACAATTGACTTTTAAAGTTTTTGGACAACACACTATTTTTTTGGATATGTTGGATATTATAATTTTGGATATGGTTTCAAATATCATTGATATTAATTTTCAAATTATGAGAGTGATGATGGGAGCCACAAGGAGGGATGTGTTTGATTGATTAACTAGTTGTGTTTATGCTTGTTAAAGAAACTAAATGGAGTCACAAGGGGTCCCACCTACTAGTTATTATTTATTAAAGACCCTTATTATTATTTTATTAATTCCCCCCTAAACTAAAAGTTAATTGAGTTTTAGTTAACTTAACTAAAGAGGTAGTTTAACTACTTCAACTAATTCTGATTGCTTAAAGACAAAAAGAGAAGGAGGAACAAGAGGATAATAGAAGGAGAAAACATACTAAGGTCTTATCTTGAGTTTTATTGAGATAATTAAGTTTTCATTCATTCTTTAATTCATTGAAAGCCTAATTCTCTTTTATGATAGCAGGGTCCTATTGTATACAACAAGATTCAAGGTTGAATTACATCATTCAGACACTTGTTTTTCATAGGTGTTGATCTATATTTGATAGTCTGTGTAGACTTGTATTTTTGTGAATTAAATTTCATGACTGATAAAGGATATTGTGCATAGTTGAGTGGACAACAATCTGTGGCAAGCTGATCTGGCTTTTAAATTTCAGTTTTTTACTTTCTATTAGAAGTCCTTTTGTATGGTTTTCATCAAGGACATCTAAGTTTGGCTTTGGTCCAAACTTCCTCAGAGAATTTTGTAAAGAGAACGATGCTTTGATAAATTGGAATGAAATAAGAGATTTCTTTATGTTTCATATGTGTTGATTATTGACTTGGTATTTTTACTTTTGTCTCTACATTTATTTCTGCATCTGTTATATTCAAAAAATTACATAAACATTGAATTTTCAGCAATCTTTCATTTATAAAAAATCAGCCTAAACCCTTGTAACCAATACTTGTGGATTATAAAACAATTTTTGATGGCTATAAACATAGGGTGATATTCCCATCTATCTTGATTTAGCCAAACAAGATCTAAAAATGATTGAGTAAGATCATTTCATATATTTTCCTCAACATTTATTTGACGACCATATTGGAGAGATCTTCAATATATCTCTAGTTGATTTTTATGCTTGATTATCATCGAATATATCTATTTTTATGATATTGATTCTTTGACTGTTTCATTTCTTAATGACTGCACCTATTGCAAGGAAGCCTAATATTGAGCCCGGTCTTCAAGATCAGACCAACATTGCTCTAAACTTGTTTAACACCATTTTAGACATGGCTAATACTTGGGATGAGCTTAATTGTTCATGGGAAGCAATTGAACAAGACATAAGTTCCCAAGAACATTGGGAAGCTAGACGTAGACAACTTAGGAATCAACCATTACTTTCTTTTTTAGATTTCATATTCTTTGCATGTCCTTAGACCCTCGTGTTTCTAGGAGAAGAAGAGGCTTATCACCTGAAATTAATCCTATTGCTGAAATAGGAAGAAGGAACATTGTGTTATCAACCCAACAAAGTGCTCTAAGGAGAACCTTGTCTGATTCATCCAATTCATCTTTCTCTCCCTTACTTATTATCCACAAGATGACATCTAGTGGTGGCTCTGGTGGCACTGGAGGTTCTTATTCATCTCAATCTTAAACTTCGTCAGTGATTGGTAGCTTATATAGTCACCAATTCCCTGTCCAATCTACAACAAACCCCACCAAAGTCATTAAAAAGTATGGGCTTTTTCAATTTCAAGAAGATGCTACAACCACACCATGTCATGTTTCCTCTTAACCTGGCACCTGCTACTCATCCACTTCCTAAATTCAAAGAGAATATTCCTAGGTTTCCAGGGAGTATCACTGTCACTACAAATGAACACTTGGTGAAATTTTCTAATGCCTGTCACAACATAGGAGCAAATGACAACGATACTTGCATGCACTTGTTTTTCAATTCCCTTGAAGGGAAGGCTGCGGTCAATTTCTTTGATCTATCTCCTAATATTTTATCTATTTGGGATGAGTTAGTCTATTGGTTCAAATCTACCTATGGGAAATCCAAAATCCCAACTGAGCAATTATGGGAATACAATAACATTGCTTATAAGGATGGTGAGACCATCAAGTCCTTCAACTTGCATTTCACCAAGTTATACAATCAAATCCTTGAACTCATTCGACCTTAGAACCAATATGMTTTCATGCATTATTATAATGCATTACCTTCTCCCTACCTTCATAGGATTGAGGAAAAGGCCATTGATAACCTTAGTTCTACYTTGCGTACTGTTTAGAGTATGAWGAACAACTTGAAAGAACARGTCTTCCTCAGGGAGAATCAGTTAAACAGACATACATGTCCTCCCTCTTATAGMTTGTACAAGACATGAATAATCGAATGATAGCATATGAGAGAAAGGGAAATGTCTCCCCTCTTACCCCTGGAGCTTCATCCTCTTCTGCACCCCCCTTTAGAAATCCAAATGAAAATAATTTCCAAACTAAAGCTATCATGCCTTGTAGTTGGTGTAACGTTTACGAGGAACATCACGAGGAAACTACATGTGATGTAATGAAGAGTGCCATAGATAAAATATTTGGTAAAATACCTGAAAATACCATCGTTGTCCTAGAATTTGCAGAGCCAGAAAATGTCATGATCATTAATACTAGGAACAAATCCTATGCTCCCAAAAGCAAATATGATCCTGCTCGCAATTCTTCTAGCCTGAGCTCATCCTCACCAGCTGCTACTGTTAAGTTTCCTAAGGCTCCCGACAGTTAAGGAACTACCTTCCCTCTCCCCTATTCCAAATACAATATTCTAAATTAGTTGGCCAACATCAAAGCAAATGCAACCCTTTTGGACATGGTTGCCGTCCATGAACAACAAAAACATCTAAAAAAATTCATGGAAGGAAAAGCTTCTGTTGTAGCCAACCTCTTTGAAGAGGTATATATATGAAGAGGATTTGTTTGTAAATAAAGTAGGTGTACATAACTTTAGATACCCTGTAAAAAATCCCCCTTTTTATAATTCTATAAATATTATGGATAAGATTGCCCATTGTTGCCTCATTGACGATGGTTCGGGCCCAAGTGTAATGTCGAATATTATTATGGAAGAACTAGGCTTGTCTTGTAAAAATGAAAACACCAGAAGCATGCTCTCTTATAATAGTCTACAACAAATGACCATAGGTGAAATAAATGATGTGACCTTGGTTTTGTGCGCGCACCTTGAAATAAGGACAACCCTTGATATTTAGGTAATCGATATGCCAATAAGTAACTACTCGATCATCCTAGGAAGAGATTGGAAAGTTTTGATAGGTGGATACCTTTCACTTGACGAGACACACTTATCCATTCCTTGGAATGGTAAAAAAATCATAGTCCTTAGAGAGGGAAGGATTTCACCTTACATAGAATGTGTGCCACATCCTAATGTGAATTATATCGAAGAGGACTTAGGGGTGTATTACATATTTTCTGAGGAGGACAACAATCCCTTGGAACAAATCGACTTAGATGACGATATGTGGCATATGCACTTTGATAGTTCATGCTCTAATGAAGGAAACAAATCTGGCATTATCTTGTACTCTCTTGTGGGGAAAATTCATAAATTTTCTTATAGGTTAGAGTTTTCTTTCACAAACAATGTCACTGAATTCGAATCTTTATTATTAGGCATTGAAAACACCTATAATATGGGTTGTAGTCACCTTACAATTTTTGGGGATTCTGAGCTTGTTGTGAACCTTGTACATAAGATATATTCTCCTAGCAACAAGTTGATGAAACACTACACCCAAACTATTTGGGCACTTATCTTGAGACTACTATATTTCAACATTACTCATGTTAAGAGGGAATTGAACTGAATAGCTGATCGGTTAGCTTTTTTTGCAGCCTTTCCTAATCAAAACATTCTACCTCAAAGACCTGATTGTACTTTTCAATCTCTATATTGTCCACACATCCCTGAAAATATAGAATCATGACAGGTATTTCCTAGTGATGAGAGCATATGTTCTTTCATTCAAAATGAACCTTATAATGCTAGGGAAATTATATCAATGGAAGATAACGAGATTCCTAAGGGCTTGACTCCTCTAGAAATTTCATTTTCATCGAGTGATGTAGGAAACAAAGAGAAACATAAAGAAGAGGAGTCGAAAAGGAAGGTGGGTGAAACCATCTCCTTGAACATTGGAACACCCAAGTCCCAAAGGAATGTTAAAATAGGTGCCCAATGTTCTGATGAAGAAAAGTTGAATTTTGCCAGACTGCTTGGCGAATTTCAAGATGTTTTTGCTTGGTATTATGAGGATATTCGTGGTTTTTATCCCTCTCTTATACATCATGCCATTCCTATCAAGGAGGGAATAAAACCAGTTAGGAAAAAACAAAGACCTATCAACCCTGCACTAGAAGCAACTATTCAAAAGGAGTTGGAAAAAATCTTGAAGGATGGAATTATCTTTTCGGTTAAGTATTCAGAATGGGTTTCTAATTTGGTTCCTGTTTGGAAAAAAACTGGTCAAATCATATTATGCGTAGATTTTCGTGCATTAAATCAGGCTATCATAAAAGATCACTTTCCTCTCCCTAATATGGAAATGATTTTACAACAAGTTGCAAGATCACAAATGATGTCCTTACTTGACATTTTCTCTGGTTACAATCAAATCAAGGTAAAAAGGGAAGACAAATATAAAACCACCTTTATTACTCGTTGGGGTACTTTTTCTTATGAATGTATGCCTTTTGGCTTATCCAATGCAGGTGCCACTTTTCAAAGAGATATGGAAATAGCTTTTGATGATTTGATTGACAAGATCATTCAAATCTATCTTGATGACTTAACTATGTACTCTAAAAACCGATCATATCATTTTTGTCATCTTAAAAGAGTTCTCATGTGATGCAGGAAATTTGGCATTTCTCTAAATCCTTCTAAGTCTATTTTCGACGTTACCAAGGGAAAGCTCCTTGGACACATTGTCTCTGATTCAGGAATAAGAATTGATCCCGAAAGGGTTGCTGCTATCCTAAATCTGCCTGCTCCCACTTCCAAGAAGGAGGTTCAAGCTTTTATGGGGGTTTATAACTTTTTCCATAGGTTTGTTCTTGATTTTTCTATAATGGTCAAACCAATTCATAATTTGATTAAGCAACATCGTTCCTTCTCTTGGACAGATGATGTTGAAGATTCTTTTGTAGGGATCAAGAAAGCAATTAGCTCTGCACTGGTTTTGGCGAAAATGGATTTTGAGAAAGAATTCATGGTATATACTAATGCCAGAGAGGAAGCAGTTTCTACTATCCTCATTCAAGGTGATGACCAAGGTAACGAAAAACCAATGGCTTACATGAGTCGAATCTTTTCTGATGATGAATTTAAATATTATTTTATTGAAAAACATGCTTTCGCTCCTGTTAAAGCTATTGAAAAATTTCACCACTTCATCTAAGGTAAGCATACATTGGTAAAAGTCCCTTTACCTACTGTCAAGTTTTTTCTCTCATGAACTTAGATTTCAGGGAAGCTTGCACATTGGCTTTCCAAGATCCAGGAGCATGATTTAACTATCGTGACTTCTAACACCATCAAGGGATGTGACTTATCCCTTCAGTTAGCTCAACATGCTGAAACTAGTGAAGAAATTGATGAACAAGATAGTTCCCTATAAACACTATTCTACATTGACAATAAGATCCTTCCTGTGTTTGAACATCCTTGGTATAAGAATTTGGTTTAATATTTGCAAAACCAAAGATGTCCAGATAACTTAGACACTCATCAAAGAATAAGTATCCATATTGAATCTGCTAGATACGTCATTATAGGAGACGTCTTGTTTAGAAGATATGTTGATGGTATGTTTCTTCGCTGTGTAAACAATGAGGAAGCACAAAAACTGTTGCAAGAAACTCATGGTTCTTCAAATTCTGTTATTCACATAGGAGGTAATTTTTTTTCTAAAACCATTTCTTTTAAGATTATTCGAAAATGATACTATTGGCCTTCAATCGTTCGTGACTCTTATGTTTTTTCTAGATCTTGTGACAAGTGCCATAAATTTGTTGGGAAAGAACGCCTTTCAGTCATGCCGTTACAACCTGTCCTCTCAGACTTTCCTTTTTCAAAGTGGGGATTGGATTTTATTGGTCCTAGTAATCCTCCGTCTTCAGGAGGAAAAATATTTATTTTTACAACCACAGACTATTTTACAAAATGGGATGAAGCTATCTCGCTTAAACATTCGACAGATGATCAGGTGATTTATTTCAGTGAAAATAACATATTTTCTATATTTGGTCTTCCTTTGGAAATTATTATAGACAATGGTCCCGCTGTTATTTCTGCTAAGATGACCCAATTTTTAGCTAAGTTGGGGGTTAAACATTTCACCTCATCAACTTACTATCCCCAAGGAAATGGGCAGACCGAGTCTACCAACAAGAATCTAGTGAGAATCATAAAAAGGCTCATCGAAGATAATCCTTGCCAATGACACACTCTCCTCACTTATGCCCTTTGGGAAGATCAAACCACCACCAAGGTGAGCACTAGTTGCACTCCTTTCCAGCTTGTTTATGGTCAAGAATCCATTATGCCTACTGAGCTGGAACTTTCCTCCTTAAGGTTAATGCTACATATCAAAGAATTAAATTCTTCTGATGTTTCACAAAGGATGAATGCACTCCTGGATTTAGAGGAGAAAATGACGTTTGCCTTGGGTAATATAAAAAGGAGACATTTGACTTTTAAGAAGTATTTCAACAAGAGTGTCAAGACTGTCAAATTTAAAGTCAATGAGAAGGTACTGTTGTGGGATTCAACTCATGCTTATAGGGGAAGACACTCAGAGTTTCAAAAATTATGGCTGGGTCCTTTCAAGATCACTTTTGTTCTGGGTACAAACTCTTACATTCTAAAATATTTACAAGAGCCACGATTTTCCTACAACACTAATGACTCTCACTTAAAACACTACGTGGAACCAACTTTAAGAGTTCAATGCTGTTTGGATTGTTTTGTATTTTAGTAGTTCAATTATGCTTTCATTTTAGTAGTTTTCATTTCTACTATTTCAATTATTCTTTTACAGTATTTTAATATTCTTCTTTCATTTTAGTAGTTTTCATTTCTTCTATTTGCATTTTCTGTCATTCCATTTCTGCTGTTTTAAATTTTGCAGTTTCATTTCTGTTATGACATTTCTTGCTTTTGTTCTTTTTCATTTCAATTTTTGGTCAAGAATAAAATGGTGGATCAGTTATGCCACAATGACACTCCTGCAAGGTATTGTTAGTCATTAAAAATCAATCTTACATTGATATTATGATGTCCCCCCTGAAGGCATCATTGAATTTGTTATCTGCTTTCACTGTTGTCTTATGAGATAGTTGGTTACTTACCGCTTCTGCTTTCCATTTCTTCATCCAATTTGAGATTCAAAAGAGAAAGTTAGAAAATTTCTCTCCTTGAAGTTAAGAACAAATTTTGTTTGAATTATTATGCATACAGGGATAAATCTCGTCATACTTAACACTTTCCATGAGTTATTCATAAATTCCCAATCATTTTTCCATTAAATACACTCACTTCCCCCTGTTGCATAATCATTCTGATTTATATGTTCTTGATCTGATGTTACTTGGTCTGTGAAACCATACATTCTAAGTTATTAATCTGTTGGAAACATATTTCCATGTGGAGTTGCCAGTTTGTTGACGATTAAAATTGCAACGAGGAATTTCACATGTAGAGTATTGCTAAAGCCCTATTATTTAAACTATGATAATAATATAATACTAGTAGGTGGGACCCCCTTGTATACTGGAGGCTCGAAGATAGTCATATCACACATTTTCTGTTGTTATTTTGATGCTACTTACAGGGCCCTATATGGTTGACAGTGCAGTCATGGTTTCATTTTGGATATAGTAACAAGTGGATGATGCATTTTATGGGATGTTGTTCTATTTAAAGCTTTATTTTTATGTTATTATTAGCATATATTTATAGTTGCTATGTTTAATCAAGTCACCATAATTTATTACCTGGCTACACATACACAAGAAATATGTTAGTAATGACATAACCAAAACAAAGAGAAGAAAGTTATTGGAACAATCCTAAAAGAAAGGGCCTATGTTTAAGCTATGTTAAAGGTTATGTGCAAATGGAAATATAAAACATGTTAGTGTTAGTCCTAACTATTATATGGTTGGTTAGTGGCTATGCTGTTTTTTATTTGAGTTATTTTGGGGCACATATGATATTGCAAGGAATATGGTATGGCATGAAAACTTGGCAAGGGTTAACGTGAATGTTTTGGGAAACACATTTGGCAAGGAATATGGTCACAGATTTCAATGGTTCGGAAATTGATTACGTGGTTTAAATGATATGGTGAGTGTTAGCTGTCTTGTAATTCGGAATTGAATAGAAGAGGAGATGGAAGCGACGTGCAGTAAATGCACGTCACTCCATACTACCCCCATTAGGTCAGCACCCTAGTATGGCTCTTGTTGAATTTTGATATGCTGGTGGTTAAGCTCTGCAATTCAAGCTTGGGAAGAAAACACTCGGCCATCTCACCCTTTTAAGCTCTCGGTTACAGGTATGGTTCTTTTTCACCCCATCCATGAATTAAGCTCTATGTATGAACGAACAATGGATCAATAATGCTTGGGTTTGTGTTTTCCTGAGAATTGCAACTATGTAAATGCATGGTTTTTCTCTCTAGAATGACTGTGTAATTGTTTGGATTGCAAGTAAAAGAATTGGTTTTGGTTGAGTTGTGGATTTTCTGGTTGCTCTGTTGGTTAAAATCATGGCGGGTCTCTGTGGAATTTTAAATGAATATGGGTATTATCGCTCTATGTTTTAATGGTGGAGGGTTTCACTCTGTGTATTCTTTTTGGTTGCTTCCTCACAGTTATGAGGGTAACCATGTCCAATCATGTTCGGATTGCCATTTGGTTGCTGTGTATTTTTCTAGATTCATGGCCATGGGCTCAATGTCTTGGCACCAAAATATTTCAAGAATCGGTCTTAAGGTGGCCATAATGTCAATATATATGCTATATGGTTGTTGGGTGATATAAGTTATGCCTCGGGTTATGCTTCCTCACTGGAATTGTTGTCAAATGATTCATCTCTTAAGAAATAGACAGAGGTTATACCTCTATGTGTTCTGGGTAACTATCACTGTCAAGTGGACATTCGCTTCTCCTCTGCAAATGCAAGACACACTATGTGCATCATTTTTCTACCCCACCTGTCGTTGTTTCCTCTATGGATAACTGTTGTGCCATTTCCCAGACCGAGAGTTATAAGGAACCCTGTGGTTTCTACTATTCTTGTATCAAAGGGTCTTTGCCTATGGTTGATATGCCTCTAAGGACCTCCATTTCTCTGTGATATTGATGACTAAGCGCATTCTTGATTACCTCTTTGTATTTGTTGTGACAGATCTCGATTTAAAAAAATCCCCAATTGTTCTTACTCCTGTCAGACATCTTTTTGGTTGTCAAGGATTGGTTATCAAGTGGAGTGGTTATGGAATTTTTTGCCGAGTCCCTATCTCGTCTTCCTATGATGAAATCGGTTGAAAAGTTGTGATCGGGAATAAGTAATAATATGCAGTCAAAGGGCTGCCTCTTTTTTCGTTATACTTTGAATCACTGTGTTCTACAACAGGGTGTTGATTGCAAATTGGAGACTCCTGTGTGTTTCACTAGGCCCGATCAAGGTTATAGAAATTTATGGAGTTGGTAACTATGTGTATTTCGTTATGTTCATTGTGCATCTATTATGGAATCATCACGCATATTATGAATGGTTGCATTGACAGTGATGAGGCTTGGGTTTATGTTGACTTTGGTACCTTTACAAGAACTTATTGGTTGATATGTTGAAGAAAGTATGAAATCATGCATGTTTTAGAAGTATGTTCAATTTGGAAAGGGACCTGTGCATATGTTTAAATTGGCCGATTGTCAATTTATGGACAATGTATTATATTTTTATTGTGATGTTGTTGAAGGAAAATCTCCCTACGGACAGGTAGATCTCCTCTTGAGAGCTAGAATATTAACTCTTAAGACAAAAGATGCTTATCATGGACACTGACTTCCTTTTAGATCTAGATAAACTAATGTGTGAGGAGCAAGGAGAAAATAAGTACCTTTTACAGGTGTTTGTCCCTGCACGGTCCAAGTTGAGCTCCAATCTTGAACTCCTCGATAAGCCTTGTAGACAAACAAAGATACAACCAACTTCCTACTCTACTAATATTAGTTTGAAATAGATCTATCTATTAGAGACGAATTCATGTGAGATCAAACACAGAATTGAAAGAAACAGGCCAAGCATATTATATTAAAGATAACAACAACGAAGAATGCTTACAACCATAGATGTGAGTGTAGCAGCTTTGTCAAGCCTTCCTCGTCCGAACCCTTTCTCAAATAGTCCACACACCGAATGCTGATGTTTTGAAAGACACCTTCTTCATGAGATCATAGGTTGGATGCTTCCCAATACTTTTTCCCCCCTTTCACCATGAGAAGGCATGTTTAAATAGGCTTGGAGAGGCCCAACTACTTGATATATCTTTGGGGTAAGTTGAGGATTTTCCTCCTTTAGTTATGGATCTTACCTAAGATCATGGATTGACCAAGGATTAGAATCCAACTGCCTTTAGATATTGAGGGGATATTTCCCTCATTCTTCTCAACAAACCAATTTTTTGCCTAGAATAGGTAGCACTCCTCCAAAAAGTGCATTAGAGCATTATAGCGCTCCTTGAAAGAGTATCAGCAAGCACTGACACCCCTAATAGTGGCAACGCTCCCCATAAAGGGCATCAAGGCATTATAACACTCCCTGAAAGTATAGGGGGGAGTGATCCTCTCCAAAAATATCTTTTGAGTGGGTTTTCTAGTGGAAAAACACTTGTACTTCTAGTAGACTGATTCCTCCTCTTCAAGACTAATCTTTGAGGTGTCCTAAGTGCCCTTGTCATGTTGTTGGAGGCATGACATAGGCAAGAAGGAAATATGATGTCAGCAACACTTATACAATTGCGGTCAAGATATGATACTTGCGACACTAATGATGACACTTGCGAAGTGAGTAATTTTGAGGTGTAATAGATTGCCCCTCAAAGTATGAATTTAGAAGATGAGAACTGATAACTAAAATACTTTGTAGACTTTCAAGCAAGGGTACAGGCTCAGAGAACTTGACAGAAGCTGCATAGAACCATCAAAAAAATGTTAAGACATGCTTCAAACCCAAGGCAGGCATACCTATGCTTGAGTAATAGAGACTTGCAAGATATGGCCGCCATAAAATACACTGCAGATCCATAATTATATTGACAAAAAATTATAGCCACTGAAGATACACTATGGATCTATACTCCCATGACCTGAATTGATCGTAGCCACGAAGAATACACAGTGGATCTATGATATGACAAGACATAGCCACGACAAATACAAAGTGGATCTATGTAACAATATATGTGTCATTTGTTCAAGAGAAACTCCGTCACAACCTGGGAAAAGTACATATCAGAGTGATCACTCAACCTGGGGTCTTCTTACCGATCCTGATGTAGTATGAATATAACCATGTGAATAGATGTCCTGATGTCGAACATGGCAAAAACCACTTGATTATCAGTCAATGATGTAAACCGTTAACAAGCGCGAGGGAGATCACCATTGATGTCAATGATTCCCAAGGTACCCTAGTACCTTCCAATGAATGTGAATGGATGAGCTGAAGTCGAACATTCATGGAATCATCTGATCAGAGGTCAATGATGTAAACCCACTGTCTAATGTGAGGAGGCCTATCATTGAGGCATGTAGGTCCCAAAGTACTACCTGGTTTCTAAGTCTAGTTCTTAGATAATGTGTTGAAGTTGACAGGAATAGACTCGTCGAAGGAGGGCCTTGATGTATCCCCCATCAATGACACAAAACAAACACAGATATGTAATTGGTAGATCAAATGAACATGGACTGACATGGGTATTGAGACAAGATATTTTTGATGGTTGACTCTCGAGGTGGATACTTCCCTTGAACACTGAGGCACGACAGTAGAAACATGATGTTGAAAAATACTGAGAGGGGGGGGGGTGAATCAGTATTTGAGCTATCAATGAATTTTTTTAACTTTTCTTTCACTGAAAAATCTTAGTCTACTTTATAGAGATCAGTTGTTGTATATCCAGAGATCTTATTATGGATTTCTTCATTCATCAGATGTATTTTAAATAGTAATTCAACAAAATAAACTAACCCAGATGAATAGGACACATGAACACCAAGATTTAAGGTGGAAACCCAAATCGGGAGAAAACCACCGCTGATGTTGTCTCTGTCTTCAATGATTATTATTAAGAAAACATTCTACAACAATGTACTAGTGCAGACTCATACTAGTACGCAGGCTTCTACCTGCTGAAGGCTACAACCTTCTCTCGTTTACCAGCCTTTCCTGGAAGGGAGCTTCAACCCCCTGAAGATAGTACCAGTTTCTACTGGCAGATTGCTACTCCTGAAGGGTTTAATCCTCATACTCACTGCTAACCACGTTTCATTAATTTTCACACTGGATCAGGCAATTTCATCTAGTGGTTATGACAGTAATAGAAATTATCTCAAGAGTAAACACAGATCTACAGACTGTCAGGCAGTTACCAAAGGGAACATATTAAAATAACTCAATAAACCTGGAGAAGATTCCTCTGATCTTATGGTTGCAGAACTCACAGCTGAGATCTCTCTGTCAATGTAGATCTGCTGCCTGACTGCCACAAGGAGGTTCCTCTTTCTTCAAACCTGCCATGTTGCCTGCTCAAATGACCTCACCCACCAGTAGATATCCCTACTGTCAGAAAATGGCCTCTGCGTCCTCCAACCACGCTCTGCCGAGAGCATCGACCCCCTTTTTAAGCCCATTGGTCCTGGACTTGTTCAAAGCTCATTGGGTCCCATATTTATTGCTCGGAGGAAATCAGGCTCCTGTTTAAAATTTGAATTAAACTTACGCGCGCCCCTTTCCATGCGCTAGGCTTGCTGGCTACAGGCCTTGGCCTACATGACCATCTACACATGACCTTAGTCAAACCTCCCATCGGGGTTTCGACGTTTTTGATGTCACCATGCACATGCTTCCAGGATTCCTGATCGTCCAAATCCTGATGCTCCTTTCATATGCTAACAACTAGCCTCCACTACGCCTCTGTCCTCCTTCGCTGCTGTGCTGACAGCTGTATCCCACTCATCGGGATTTCGCGGATCACGATTTAGAGATGCACAAAACCTTTGTGCCCGGGATCTACGATATCCCGATTTCCGATTAGCCGATGAACGACCTCCTGTCGAGCCTTTTGCCGATGGCACCAATCTCCTGCCACGCGTCCTCTCATATGGACGGTCCCGATCCCTTCGGGATTTTGAGACTTTCGATCTCTCGTTTCCTTCGACCTCAGAAACTCCGATTTCCCAATGTCCAATATGCTGACGGTGCCTTGATCTTCGACACCTATCCCTGCTGATGGATGGTCCCTATTCCTCCATACTCCTTCCACCCAATCCCCGAAATTCTGTACAGAGCTGTGATCAACGGTCCTGATGTGATCTTGCATTGACGGTTGCGATTGAATCGCAATATCGCGTTTCGCAATTTCGGGGTTTTCATTGACGAGTGATTTGGACATTTCAAAGTCCCGAACCCCGATCCATACAGAGCTGTGATCAACGGTCCTGGTGTGATCTTGCATTAACGGTTGCGATTGAATCGCAATATCGCGTTTCACGATTTCAGGGTTTTCATTGACGAGTGATTTGGACCTTTCAAAGTCCCGAACCCCGATACTCTGCTGACGTCACACGTGTTTTGACACGTGTTAAACACTGCCACGTGTCACTCTGATTCGTGAATTACCTGTGTCTGAACTGTTGAATCTTCCTGCCACCTGTCATTACCTGGTTGTGCCACGTGTCATTACCTGGTTGTGCCACCTGTCAGTCGGGATTTCGCATATCGCGAAATCGGGATTTTCGTTGCATTGTTTTCTTTGCATGTTGAAACCCCGATCCCCGAAACTCCGATGAAGCCTCCTGTCTACAAGTGGATGGTCCTGATCTCTTATTGTTTTAACGGCTGCGATTTCATCGTGAAATCGCATATCACGATTTCGGGGTTTTCGTTGTCATTGTTCACGAGACTGGTGAAACTCCGATTCCCGATTCTTCGATGGCTTCTCTCCCTCGCATCTTTTGCAGATCTGACAGCTGTCGGGTATTTGCTTCCAATCGGACAACGCAGATCACTTCTTCTACGCGCCAACTCCTGTGCGTAACATCTGCGCAGCTTCTCCCGATCCAACAGCTGTCGGGATTTCCGAGTGAGATCCGACGGCTCTCGGTCTCTTTCCTGTGCTTCTTGCGCTTATAAGAATGCTATTTCTCCTGAGCTTATCTTCCTCGAATCCTTAAAGGATTCTGATGTCTGCTTCACTGTTGTACTTAAGCCACTTAAGCCAGCATTACTACTGTACTTGCCATCAATGACAAGTCTATGCTGCCTACTATACTTGCCATCAATGACAAGTCTATGCTGCCTGTAAGAATAGTTCCAACAATCTCCCCCTTTGTCATTGATGGAAATACTCTCTTCCTCGGCAATACTCTTCCTCTTGTCTTTTTCCTCCCCCTTTGACATCAATGGCAAAGAGTGGACAGTGCCATGCTCCCCTCGAAACCATGCTGTATCTGCTGAATAACTCTTTATGCTCCCCCTTAGCTAGAGCAGTTAAAGATGCTGATTAACACCTTACAACCAATTTAGATTTCTGTACTTAATTAGACCTGATCCTCTGCATGGCAGAGACTACTCCCAGTTTTTTTCGAAGATATTCGAACGCTTCTCTGGGTAGAGGCTTGGTAAAGATATCAGCCACTTGGTCTTTGGAGGGAACATACTCCAATTTTACCTTTTTCTCAAGCACCTGTTCTCGTAAGAAATGATATTTGATGGGAATGTGCTTGGTCTTGGAGTGCATAACAGGATTCTTTGAGATACCGATGGCACTTGTGTTATCACACATAATAGAGATAGGAGATGAACATTTTATTTGAAAGTCTTGAAGGGTTTGCATCATCCAAAGAAGTTGAGTGCAACAAGATGCTGCAGCCACATATTCTGCTTCTGCTGTAGATAAGGCAA
>ML802272.1:185640-196497 GCA_009831015.1 Picea engelmannii
GAGCTTTCCGTTCCTTTTCAGGTTTTCGAGATTCATTTTTTCTCGAAGTATGATCTTCAACCATCTTATTTTCCCAGTGTCGAAATCCCAAAAATGTTTAACATATTACAAAAATTAAAAGGGGAAAGAAATAAAGGTTACCTTTTCTGTCATTTTGCACAAAGCGCCCTTTAAACCTGTAATTAATTAAGTTCCTAAACATAGTTATCATTCCCTTAATCTTTTTCAATTCGGGTTTTTCTTTCTACTAAAGCACTTTTGAACTCTCAACCGTCAAACTCTCGATCCTCATTTTTCTGAAAAGTTAAAAGGATAATTAATTATTAACTTGGTTTAATTAAATCCCTAATACGTGTCTTAGCACCTCACTAATCTCATCGCAATTTCGCGATCCGGGGATTGCTTATGACTTATCCCCTGACAACAGGATCCTCGAAGTTCCGAAACACGAAATCGTGTTTTCTCTAAACAAGGTTTAAGATTAAGGTTAATTTGATTTTTAAACAGGATTAGTGATAATTAAACCACCTTTTTCATTTCAGGAACTAAGGAAGGCAGTGATTTTTGAAACTCCAGTTTCAAAATCACTGATATACGACAGTATTAATAAAGGATAAATGATTATTTTTTTCGACACGAAAGCGTATCTCCAGGCATATCTTTCCATTGAAAAGCATTAATTTTTCGTCATCTGTGTCTGTACACTCGTTATAATCCAAAATTGAAGGTTAATAAAGTCTTATATTTCAAACTTCATAGTTATCCTTTACATCTGCAACAAGTCATGTTTACCTGGTTTTATACACATTTTCTCTGTAAATAGGTCTCTGATCTAGCACAGGTATCATGGCACCTAAGAAGGCACCCAAGAAAAGTAAAGAAATTGCAGAAATCTCGAGTTCAGATAGAGACGTTATATCTGATACAACACTGCATGCCATCGATTCCATAAAATCCTATAGGCAGGTTTTCGAGACTTTGGATTATGAAATTAAAAATTTCCCTCATGATGCTGACAACAAGCTTTGAGATATAGCAGAGTCTGAGCTCCTCAAAATAGCTACACGGACGTGACTTATGACTCATAATGACACAATCAATTGGGCCTTAGAGCGAATTGACGTACAAACGAGGAGCATTCTGGACAGTCGAGGGGTCGTCATTGGCTCTTTCAAAACTATACATGTACAAGTAATATATAAATTATCTCCCAATCCCAAGTATGTTTATAATAAAGATTTCGTGAGTAATTTTCAAAGGAAAGAAATTTTTGAGTCAGACCAAACATATTCTGACTTAATCAAAGATTGGTGGAGAAACGAGGGAAAATTCATGGCTGACACCCATGGTATTTATGCCACAGCCTCATTGAATGAGTATATTATCTATGTGGTGATGATGTTATGTAGACGTTTCAGTAAGAAAAGTCCCACTCATTTCCCTGCAGAATGGGTACCTCTTTTGCACAAGGCAACTGAAGGTTACAACTTCAATTGGGATAAGATTTTATCCAATAACATGGTGAAGGAGGTCATGGAATATCAGACTGTAAGATCAAAGGGTCAACCAGTAGCCTTTTATATGTCAGCATACATCCTGGATGTTATATGCTTCTCAACTCCTTTCCCTTTGATGAATTGGAGTTGGAATCTGATTTACCCGGAGCCAATTCATGAATATCATTCTAAACTTTGGGAAGAAAATGCCAAGGAATCATTCTATGAAATTTTTCATTTTGTGGTGATACCACTACATCAGATGTTGTACGGCTGTGTGCCTCCCTGCATTTCATATTTGGTTACAGGAAACCTCAAGACAGTTGCTGACTAGTTTATAGAGGAGAATTTTTCATACATCAAAGTTTTCAGGTGTTCAATCCCTCCACACGCACTCCTGAAATTCCTCCCTGACAGACTGGTGTGCAGGGAGGTAGCTCATCAAATAGTAACAGGTGGAATTGGGATAGAACTAAAAATGGCTCAAAAGAAATTTTGGCCATTTTTTCCCGTTTAGATTAGGAAATTTTCATTGCTCAACTTAGGTCATTCCAAAGTTGAAGCGATAGTTCTAGAGGAGGTTAAATTGGTAAACCTCGAGCAAAGGAAGCACGATCCTTACCAATTAGTGGGAAAACACATGGACCACTGTAATATGAAGGCTTATGAACATGAGAAGTTCCCTTGTGACGACCTATTCAAAGGGACTAAGACCTATGAGGAAGTGTTAGAAAGAGTACAGACATTGTCGTCTGACTTACAAGCTAGTTTTCAAACCTTCCAGGAGCACAAACAGAGCGGTCTTCCCAAAGTACTGCAAGGAGAAACAATTACCCTTCCTCAAGAACAAGAAGATACTCCTGCAGGTTTCAGACAAGAAACACAAGATAAAGTCAATCCTGAATAATTTCCTTAGGATACTGAAGGGTCTTCACAAAATGAAGAGGCCTTACAGATAGAAAATATAGAGATGGAAGTAGAGAGGAGGCCCATGACACCTCCCGAGTCCAGTAAGTCCACTCCTCCTTCATCGCCTGCTGTTGATGTCATTATAACTGAGGCTATGGGAGAAACAAGGTCTAAAGAGATAGAAAGTCCCATAACTTCCTTAACTCCTTTACAATCCACCTTTGGACTCCCATAGATGGGAACTATATATGTTGGTGACCTCACCCCTATTTCCAGAGATGAGATCCCTCCTTCTGATTATTTTTTCAGCAAGAAGAGGAAGGCTATTCTAAAGAAAGAAATGCATATGAGAGAAGGGGGTATGGTGAAGAAGCATAGAGTCTTGATAGATGGCCAGAAACTGGAGGAGGAGGATTTCGCTACATAGGTAGAGGGATCTATGGGAGCCATGGCAACAACAAACCTGTTTACTATGGAGAACATGAGAACAAGGATAAAGAAGGGTAACCACATGATATCTCAATTGTAGGATCAGTTGAAGAATGTTGAGAAGAACATTAGAGAAGAGGTGAACAAAAGTTTGGAGCAGACCAGAGCTATTGAAAGGAAAGAAATCCAGTCACTCAAAACTAGCCTGGATGAAATGAACTAGAGGATACAAGGAAGTCAGGTACAAGTTACTCAACAAAAGGAGCTTGTTAAACAGTTACAGGATAAATTGAATTTGACAGAAGGCTGGGTCATGGACTTAAAGGATTTTCAAACCCTCTCATTATAAGCCCATACAAAGATAGAAGCTGAACAACAACAATTGATCTCCAAAATAGAGATCATCCAACATTATTTCCAAGAGGTAAGAAAATCCCTTGATAATATTATTTTACTAGAAAAAGAGGCTAAAGTAGCAAGGAATACCTTTCAAAAAGCAGTTGCATGTTCAGGGAACAGGGAGATGCCGAAAGATCTAAAACTTTCTATCACAGAACAGATAAGAGGGGACATCGTGCTCAAGGCATGGGAAATGAACATAGTCGAAAACAAGAAGATAGTCAAAGAAATCAAAGACGACTGTGAGGGAATATTTGATTCTTTGGATAAGAAAGCATTTGGAATTGAAAGAAATGACTTCTTTGGACTACTAGGGCAGATAAACATTGTGAAACAACAGTTGGACTACAAAGAGAACCTACAGGAGGTTCAAGAAGAAATTTCAGAGTTGAGCGAAATCGATACCAACCAGATAGATAGAGGGATGGTACAACCTAATTTAAAGTTGCAAATGATCAGGTTTGTCAATAAAGGTTTTGAAGACTAGTTTTCAAAGGTACAAAGGAATTTTTATCTATTTGAAACTAAAGATCTCCCGACACCACCCATAATTTTTGTTCATTTTTTAGAGAAGTGTGTTGAATGTATAGCTTCAAAAGAGGGAGAGACTTCAACTAAACAGTGAAGTATCGTTCGAAATCTTATACTTTTGAAATGATAGACCAACGAAAAGTTAATCATGCAATGGTTAAGGTTGCAATTTTGTAACTATTTTTATTTCTTTTTTCTTAAAAAGTAGGAGATCACTAACCATCAAGTAGTGATGATCTTGTATAAATAAAGGGAGAGAAGACTGAAGCGTGGTTTTTTTTTTCTCTAAAAAAGGGCATTGTAACGAAGACATCTGAAAGAAACTCTGAATTAATAGAAAAACTAATTGAAGATTCCGGATTTTGTCAAGTCTGCGTTATGTGTTCCCCTGTCTTTTCATCTTTCTTTCATGTATTTTATTAATGAATGCTTGACTACAATTTAGTACAACCTCTACTGTGGAAATAATTATTCTTGTTATTCAGATCATTTACAGTTTTTCCTCTGTATCGGTTATCAACCAATACAAGACCTGGAAATGTTTGGATTACAACATCATATGCTTCATTAATATTTTTCTTGCTTCATAGTCTCCTATTACAACGTGAGATTCCTCTTAAATTGATACCTCACCTTGTTAGTAGTTTTATGTTTTTTCTCATATCATACATGTTTCCCTTTCTTTAAGTTTTAACTCAGATACAAGAAACTACCTTTGATTCAGTCATCTCATTAATTCATGTTTTAAAATCGTTCTCTTTACATTGTGAAGTAGAGATAACTAAGCCTAAAAATAAAATACATAATTATATCTCCCTTACTTTTTATCCTTCATGATAGTACCAGTTACA
This sequence comes from Picea engelmannii, assembly GCA_009831015.1. NCBI lineage: Eukaryota > Viridiplantae > Streptophyta > Pinopsida > Pinales > Pinaceae > Picea > Picea engelmannii. The sequence goes on from ML802272.1 coordinate 190,256, forward strand.
AGGAAACCTAATGGCAAACTCGGTCTTTCGGATCAAACCATCATTGCTCTAAATTTATTTAACGCCATCTTACAAACAACAAATAATCGGGTTGAGTTAGAACATTCATGGGCAACAATTGAGAGAGATATCAGCATTCAAGAAAACTAGGAATTCCAACAGAGACAATTGAGAAACCAACTTTAGTCCTTATCTTTTAATTAGTTGTATTTTCTGTCCTCTTTTCCTCTATCTTTTCAGATTCCTTGACAATATACTTTAGAGCCTTAAAGTATAAACTCAGGAACAACACCCACCATGCTCCTGATAAAGGAAAAGTTATTGCTGCCCCCTCCTCTCCTTCAAATGATTCTACCAAATCTGTTTCATCCTGCATGCATTTGAGAGATGATTGATCTCATGTTATCAATGAGATCAGACCTAAAGGTTCCACACAGCCAAAGGAAAATTTAGAGAAATCAAAGGGAGACATCAACAACAAGGGGAAAATTGCCTCCTATAGTGGCAAATATGGTTTTTGATTGTTTTTATTTATTGATTGTTGAGAACAGTTGACTTTTGAAGTTTTTGGACAACACCCTATTTTTTTGGATATGTTGGATATTATAATTTTGGATATGGTTTCAAATATCATTGATATTAATTTTCAAATTATGAGAGTGATGATGGGAGCCACAAGGAGGGATGTGTTTGATTGATTAACTAGTTGTGTTTATGATTGTTAAAGAAACTAAAGGGAGTCACAAGGGGTCCCACATACTAGTTATTATTTATTAAAGACCCTTATTATTATTATTTTATTAATTCCCCCCCCCCTAAACTAAAAGTTGGTTGAATTTTAGTTAACTTAACTAAAGAGGTAGTTTAACTACTTCAACTAATTCTGATTTCTTAAAGGCAAAAAGAGAAGGATGAACAAGAAGAGAATAGAAGGAGAAAACATACTAAGGTTTGCTCTTGAGTTTTATTGAATTTAGTTTTCATTCATTATTTAATTCATTGAAAGCCTAATTCTCTTTTATGATAACAGGGTCCTATTGTAGACATCAATATTAAAGGTTGAATTACATCATTCAGACACTTGTTTATTAGAGGTGTTGATCTATCTTTGATAGTCTGTGTGGACTTGTCTATTTGTGAATTAAATTTCATGACCGATAAAGGATATTGTGTAGAGTCAAGTGGGAAACAATCTGTGGCAAGCTGATCCATCTTTTAAAGTTCAATTTTTTACTTTCTTTCATAAGTCCTTTTGTATGGTTTTCAGCGGGGACATCTAAGTTTTACTTTGGTCCAAACTTCCTCAGGGAATTTTGTAAAGAGACCGATGCTTCGATAATTTGGAATGAAAAAAGAGATTTCTTTATGTCTCATCTGTGTTGATTATTGACTTGGTATTTTTACTTATGTCTCTACATTTATTTATGCATCTTTTATATTTGGAAAATTACATAACACTGAATTTTTCAACAATCTTTCATTTATAAAAAATCATCCTAAGCCCTTATAACCAATACTTGTGGATTAGGAATTTTTTTTTGATTGCTATAAACATAGGGTGATATTCCCATCTATCTTGCTTTATCCAAGTAAGATCTGAAAATGCTTGAGTAATATCATTTCATATCTTTTCCTCAACACCCGCCTGGTGACTGACTGCGAGTTGGCAACCTAGTTTCCCATATTCTAGGGACTTACACATGTGACTGCAGGGGTATAACATGGTACCTGGGGAAGATGCCGGATCGTGCTTCACAGAGTATACCTAGAGGGTGCTTCCATGTTCGAGTTGCACTTGAACTGGTTAATTTCTCTAGTGTCGATTGGCATAATTGTCCTTTCTACTAGATAGTCGATTGCTTGATTTGTCTTTAAGAAACATTTCAGTGTGTGCTTGGTGTTTAAACACTAGTTAAGCCTTACTGTGTCAATTGATCATTTCACAAGGTGGAATATCAACAGCTCCTCCGGTCACAAAAGATTCGGGGCCTGTCACTGGTTACATTGGATCCACCTCTGCCACCATTACGATGAAGACTTGACCAACAAGGGTCGTTCGAGGCAACCAGGCCGCAGGAAACTGTGCCCGAGCTTGCTCCGCGAGGGGACTATTCGAATCCAAAGGAACCTACCATTTCTAACCTTGAGGCAGAGGCTCTTAGGCCAACTAACCATATGATTACTAACTTGTTGGAACCAATATTGATCCAGGTTGTCCCCCCCGAGGTGACACCTTCTGAGCACGAACTAGTCCTACAAGCGACAATGGAAGTGAATGATGCTACTTTGTCCATGATTTCTCATACTCCCATTATGGCTACTACCGCAAGGGGAATCCTACCTCCTCTCCCATATTTTCCAGTCCGTACCACAGTGGTCTCGACTCCCTCAACTTCAGGCAGTGGTCTGATACCATTATAGGCTTTGACCATCGCTCTATTTACTTAGAATGCGACGGGCCCTCCCTTCTCATATGGGATGCCCAACTTTGATTTAAACTTGGTTCTTACCTACTCTACCTTACAGACCATGGGTTTGGGGACAGGGAACTCAAACAATCCCTTGTAAGGGTCAATTGTGGGAACTTTAGTCCCTTTTAATGCTATCCCTTATGGTGGAGGTCATATACCTCCTCAGTCCCCTTCTCTTGGTGGTGCTTTTAAACAACCAATCAGGCCAAATGATAATTATAGCTTGTTTGGTGGAGTCAGTTTAGGACCTTTGTCTTATACAACACTAGTGGGATCTATGTCGTTCTCTTTGTTCAATGCATTTGGGAACAACGATTTTTCTTTGAGTGCTATCTTGGCTGGGGGCGACCCCAGTTTTGGGCAACAGAAACCAGTGCAGGGTACTATTCCTTCACAGGGAGCGAGGAATGGAGTTTTCTCCACATAAGGTCTTTGGAATCCTTGGAAGGGATGAGTTCCCTCACAAGGGATTCCAATCGGGGGAAACCCTTTCCATGCTCAATGGAACCCCGGGCAAGGCTCCATACCCATGCCTGTCAGATCGGTTGGGGGCATCCCCTTCCAAAATCCTTGGAACACAATGCAGGGAGAAATCCTTGCACAAGATATGTCGTCCGATTATGGGAGTCAGTCGATGATACCCCAACATATGCAGTTACCCTATGCTAGTCAAGGCCACAATTTCTACCTGAACCTTGGCCAACAGTCTAAATTTTCATGGCAACCTGGTGCTAGTCAAACTCTAGGACCCTCTTTTCTTGTAAATAGTTCACAACTGAAACTACCGTTTCTAGCAACGCTACATCTACCAGACTTGTCAAGATTACTGAACGACCCAATTTTTCATGATTCGTGTTGGCCCCCCATGCTGACTAAGTTTCCCTCGGATATTCTGAAATTTGAAGGAAAGACTAGCGAAGATTCAGGGGATCATGTGATGAATTTTCATTTATGGTACTCCTCAAAATCACCGAGGTACCACTCTGCCTAGTTGGGCCTTTTTCAATGCACTCTTATAGGGGGTGCTATGAAATGGTATATTGAGCTCGACCACTTGAAGTACTCTTAATTCAACAACCTAGAAATGGTTTTCTTGAACCATTTCCAGTTACCTGTGAGATACGATGCCGACACCAAATTGTTGGCCAACTTTGAGAAAACCAAGGCCGACCATATCTCTATTCATATTCGAGAATGGAAGTGTCGAAAGATCTTAATTAAGGTCTAGGTCCCTCCTTTTTTCTTGCTTGAGTGGTTCCTGAAGTCTTTGGTGCCCTGCATATCCAAGGACGTAGCGACTTCCAAAGTGTTTTCAAAAGAGGAGGTGATTATGACAGTGCAACAACTTGAACTGATCTACTCTCAGTTTGACATTCTCTATGATATTTTTCCGGATGTGTAATAGTCTATTCTTGATAAGGCCAAGAAAAATTATCGGCCCCATGCCGATGGTATTGTGGGATCAGTGAAAAACAATTCCACCGACCTGTTATCGAATCAGTTGCAATAATTGTCGATACAACAGACTGTGGCCAGCCATACTCCAAGTTCAGATGTTCCCCTTACCCAGACGTTGGATGTACATAGTGTGTAGTCAACGAACCCTAAGGCCAACCAATAGCCTGAAGGAAAGAAGAAACAACATAATAAGAAGGGTAAAGGGGAAAAAAAGTCTACCGAAGCCAAAAATATATTGGCGCAACGACAACCTTCTATGCTCACAAACCCTTTTACACAAGGGAAAAACATGGCTCAAGCTTCAACATGATAGAGTGTGGTAGGGGGCAGTCAGAGACCCCCCGTGCCTACCAATAACAACCCAACCACAAATATTTACATGATGAATGTTGAATATAATATAGCGACTAGGGATCAATATTATGGAATGTCAGAATCTTCCTAGAAGGGAAAAGAAGCCATGAACCCACCGAATCCTCTTCAGATTGAGAAGAAGACATGCAAAACAATGTCACATCCCAAAAGGTGCATTTAATAAGGCTTCTCATAATCCAAACGTGAGGGCCACCCACAACTACTCTGTTTTGAAATATTTGGCACAGACCCCTTGTGCGATGTTTTCTTTGGAAGTCCTCCAGAGTTTCCCTTTGTAGAGAAAAGCTCTGTTGTCCACCTTGGCATTGGAAAAGACTTGTAATTCAAGAGTGGTCATTTTTTATCCAACCGACCTAAAAACCCATCTTCCTTACCACATTGTGTTTCAGATAGTAGTGGCTTACACCACAAAATATTTTACTCAAAAAATTTTCCATACAGTGGTTGACGAGGGTGCCTCTACTTGCATGATGTCGTTGGCATTTTGGAATTCCATTGGCCAAACCAATTTTCCTCCATCGCCTATGTTGCTTACGGCATTTGACGATCGATCGTTCAGACCACATGGGATCATTCCTTCTTTCCCCGTGAATTTGGGAGGAAAAACCATGTGTGTCGAAGTTGAAGTGGTCGATGCGCCTATCGACTACAACCTGTTGTTAGGAAGGAATTGGAATTATAGGATGCATAAAGTGGTTGCTACGAGTTTTTGGGTCTTTTGTTTTCTGCATGAGAGCCAGATTGTGACCATTGACCAATTGTCTTTCTCCCATCCTGACCCTTCATTGGGTGCTTCCACAGTCCCGATGATTGATAATCCACAACCTGACATTGTCAACTTAGGTATTGGTTTGTTTCCATCATTGATGGGAACTTTTGATTACCCGCCACCTTCTCATGATGTCAATCTTATATCGATTGTTTCCGTCCAGCCTTAGGCTTCAATTATACAAGTGTCATTGTTTTGAACGAGCTAATTTAATGATCCGTGGAATTTACCTTCCCCATCGGTCTTGATGGAAGGGATAGGGAATCCTGGCATGGAAATGCCCTTGGCCGTGGTTGAGGTTGCATACAACATTGTCTAAAAAAATTCAGCCAAACCTGATCTGACTCCCCCATAAGAGTTAGATATAGTTCTCGAGCCTATTTGGGCTCATGTTTCTCTTTCCACTCAATATCCTTTAGACCTGGTCTTTCCCTCGGACGAGGAGATTCTCCAGGCATTGACTCGTCCTGATAGACCTTGGGATGATCTACATCATAGATATTACTTCCTTCTCGAGTTAAGGAGAATAGAGGTGATAGAATTTGTTTTGACCATGAATGGAGATAATTCTATTCCTATCAATCCTCTTGCTACACACAGAGTTTATGCCGAGGGTAATGTTATCACTATAACAATTTTTATATGGAATCCAAATTTCGAGACTTAGTGAGAGGCTAAACTAGTGTAGAGGCATGATAAATTGGAGGACAGGGCCATATCTAGTAGAAGGAGGTTAAGTCTAGAAGAAGTGTGGAATTTATGGGACCCGACAGGCCACAGATCGCAAGCGTCATAGATCACTGGTCAGGGATCATTTTGGGCTGAAAACTAGCATGGAGGTTAATTCTTGAAAGTGGGCCGAAAAGAATACCATCATTTCGGCTCGGGACCATGTGGCTCCACTAGATGCATTTCGGGGCAAAAATCAGTCTATCGTAAACCACTTTGCCTTGTCCTTGAAATCGAGTGTATATAAAGGAGTGGGCCCTTGTCGTTATTTTATGTTTTTTCAAATCATTGGAATGTTGAAAGTTGGTGTGACCGCTCCATTCAAACTGAAGCTCAGCAGTGAACCAAACTCATGCATCTTCCTCTCATTCGTAGGTATGTTTCATCACTGCCATGGATCCTATCATTTTTTTTGTAACATATCAAGATCCCCCGCCAAA
>ML802272.1:212213-230988 GCA_009831015.1 Picea engelmannii
TAGTCCTCTGACTACTACTGGTCCTGCCTCTAGTCAAGGATGTCATCGATTCCTCACAAATTCCACTGGGCACACTGGCCTCACATATGTACATAGAAGATACACAAGAGTCAGTAATCTATTCACATACAAAAATTATATATATATAAAAACAAGTAAAAATTAAATAACCTTAAAATCATGTTACCTATCTCGCCTCGCTCCTCTCCAGGAGGCATGGGCATATCTAGATATCTGGAGAAGTTGATCCTCACGTAAGGGTAATCCTCGATCGCTATAATATGTTGTACCCACTAGTCGAAGAACATGTCGTTGAAGGCTTATATGGTCCTCCCTCCACCCTATCGTGGCAGCAATGCTGCCCACCTGCATACCACTGGGAAGGAGGCCACATGCCCCCATACTGTCTCTTTGGGATTGAGTCTGGGAACCCACTAAAAAAATAAGGAACACAAAATTGTATCGAACTCGAAGTTCTTGTTGGTATGCTTCCGACACTCTGTTAGGTGTCTCTTCATGCACATAAACATGGTCGTGCTCCAGTCAAATATGTGTGCCTCTAGACACTGAATGACACAGTGCATGTGTTCCCAGGAGGCCTGATGTAGGGTTGCAGATCCAATAATCTACCCAATCAACAACAAGATCACTCACAGAGACAAACTAGTGATGTTATGAATCGAAACCTGAGAACCTACTTTCTCAGTGCCGACCTCACAGTACATCCATATATAATCCTCGATGTTGAAAGGCCCAAGGGGAAATGTCCTCAGATTGATTGGTTTCCCTCTTCTCAAGAGGCTAGTCAAGAAGTAAATATCCTCTGTCATGGGGGTCAATGATTGACCCTTTATCATGAATGCCTCTGCATCCGTGTGCCAATAATCCACAAGAGCGTTGAGTAATTTGGGTTGTGCCCTCATAAACGGAGAATGGAAGAACTTCCATAGCCCACACTATTTTAGTGCAACGATGGCTGTAGGGTCCTCTTTGACCAAAATGTCAATATCCTCGTGCTCCCTCTCCCTCTAGTGGACATACATCCTGTTTCATGGAAAAATGGAGGAAGTTTAGTACTTGAATTTTTATTTTTTCCAAGCTTGCAAAGGTGTATGTGAGTTGTATTGGCCACAATTGCGTATGTATGTGGGATGACTATTTTATGTCTGAGTACATCCGCAGGTTGTCCTTGGACAACCCACATACACGCAGGGCCTCTCTTTTTAGGAGAGTGCATCCCCTCAAAAACTGAAAACAATGCATGAATGAAGTATGGAAATGCAAGAGGGATGATTTTGTACTTACTTGGTCCAAGTAGAAGTTCTTTTCGTCCATTGAAGCTCCAAAACTCAATTCTTTTAGAGAAGGATTTTTTTCTCCTTTTGGTTAATTTTCAAATTGCAATGGTAAAAATGAGTTGCCAACTTCTATATATAGACTTTTTTGGCCCTTTTTGCCACTTTTTGACCCCCTTTGTCATTTTTTCAGGCTTGATGATTACTTGATTCTAATTCCGAGTTTCTTATTGGATGTTTCAGTGCTCTTTTCCTTTTGGTTTGGTAAATAATTTTTTGGGGATGGTTCACATTTTAGTATCCTTTGGTAAAAGTCATTTTTTCCAACTTTTGCATATAAGTTAGGATTTCATTTCCGCTTTCTTCATCTCGTTGTCTTTTCCTCTTTTCCATAGGATTGACCCCACCCAAGTGCGACACAAAAACTTCATTGCTGATCTAGAAGTGTCATAATTAGGTGGTAGAGACTATCTTTACATGGATGCCCTAAGTAGATCTTTCATGCATTTTTGGTGTCCATGCTGTCAGTAATGGCTATAGGCTCGAGAGTCCTTGTTAGTTATGTCATGATTATGAGATTAAGCCTTTTTCGTTTGATGCACCATCATTCTTGGCCTTACCCTCGAGACTCCCAAATGAGCATGCTTTGTTGTCTTTCAAGCTCGCTTTAAAATTTGAAAGAAACATCCGACAGGACTGTATTTATTCTTTTCGATCTTGTCTGGATTAACTGAGAAAATTATCCCCCAGGAGTATTCTTTAAGCCCTTTTCAGACTCTCTAAAAATGAAAAGATTGTCGAGCGATCTTGTTTCTCTTCACGCTCGCCAAAATCAAACTTGAAGGAACATCTGTCTAACGGTATTTTACCCCTTTTAAGGTCATGATGGGTAATTTCATGAATAAAGGTATGCTCTAGGAACTTCGGTTCACTAGAAGAGTATTATCAGGTGTAAGTTTAACCATTTTTCGGGCCCAAGGGACTAAATATTCGAAAAAAGAACATTCTCCTTGGTTTTGGTTTATCACCTCTTTTGGGCCTTGGAGATTACTTATGAAAAAGGAACCCCCACGGAGTCCATAGTTAAGCTCTTTTTAGACTCCCTAAAATTGAAAAGATCATCGAGTGACCTTGTTCCTTCACACTCATTAAATTGGTCTAGAAGAACATCTAATGGCATGAGTTTAACCCTTTTTCCAGCCTGTATATTATAGAGGAAAAAGGTACACCTCGGGAGATTCGTCTTGCTGGGAGAGTTCTCCTTAGTTACTTTTATACTTTTTCGAGCCAAGGAGACTAAACTCATAAAAAGGCTATGAGTCCATAGTTAATCTCTTTTTAGATTCCTTAAAATTGAAAAGATTGCCGAGTGATCTTGTCTTTGTCACACTCGTTAAAATGATTTTGAATAGATGTCTTTTCGATGCAGTTTACCCCTTTTTCGAACCGACTAGACTATTTTCGAAAAAGGTACTCCCTGGAGTCTTCTTTTAGGTTTTTTTAGACTCTCTAAACATGAAAAAAACTATCAAGTTTACCTTCTCTGGGCTCATAAAAATTACATAGAAGGGGTCTCATTGTGTCTTGCTTAATCACATTTTCATCTCTGTGTCTTTGGCCTAATTCTAACTCCATGTTGATCTCAGCTAAACCTTTGAAGCATGCCTTATATGCAAGCCTTGTAGCACTTCTTTCCTCTACAACCTAACACCTTGACCCATGGAAGAATTTTCCCTGAGTGTCCTTTTTCTACACATGTCTCCTTACTCTGAGCATTAGTATGTTCCTTGCACTTGGAACAAGTATGCTTGCTTGCGACACTCGTTTCCTCCTTTGTAACATAACATTCTTTTATTCTTTTTCAAGCTCTTAAAAAATTGAAAAAGACAAAAAAATCAAATATTCCAAAAAGAGAGGACGGGAAATATGTATTCTTTTTTCAACAGCATAGAGAGTGACCCTTGGACAAAGCACATGCTTCTATTTGTCCGTCAAGAATTGGGATCTAGTATGACCTTAGGAATATGTTCTCTCTACATAGGGTTGTATCCTCCTCCATTTGGTTACTCTTCCAAACACATGGAGAGTTTGCATTTCCTCCTGCATCGTGAACTTATGTCAATTTCATGCTGCCCGAGTCTGGTCATATTTTGTGCTTTTATCCAAGGGAAGTTTAACTCAACCTGAGTCATCCTTTCTGTAGTTTGTCTCTTGACCTTCATGAGTTGGCCATCCTGAGAGTCCAATCATGTCTAGATTCAAAATCGACAAAGTTCTCTGCTTGATCATCGACATCCTCATGTCTTTTCCAACGAGCCGTCGAATATCTCAGGGTAGTGAGTTATACACCCCATTGTACTCCTACCTGAGTTTTTAATATCTTGAATTTTTTGATCGAGCTATGAAGTCCTCATCTCCAACCATCAGGCATCACTATCTTCTTGAAGATGGATACTATACTTGTATATCTTTGACTGATTTTGAGATGTAGATCCGCTATGTATTGCTCGTGGATACACTTTATATAGTTATATGACATGGATATGCAGTGTAATTGATTGGAAACCATGATTTAGTTCATCCAGAGAATGGGTATGCCCACCTCAGAGAGACAATTGTTGTTTTACAGATGGCACCTCCCGAACTCTGGTCCCAGGCTTACTCGATTTTGTACATTGGTGAAAATATTGTAATATATTTCGGCCATCAGTTTCTCTTATGACCTCACACATTAGGGGGCATCTGGTATAGCCCTAAAATTCTCTACTCCTACATACATGGCATTGGCCCTCTTACTTGCATAATTTCCCAAAGCACTGCTGAGAAAATCTTCTTAAAAAACCATTGTTTAGAATATGTACGTGCCCTGAAACATTACAACCCACGTACATATGCTTTTTGCACCACTACAACTCACGTACATACGCTTGCTGCACCATTACTTCCCGCGTATGCTTGCAAAAGTTGAAAAAATTAAAAAGTTGCAAGGAATTCGTTGAAATTCACTGGCTATTGGAAGTTTCCTAACTAATCCACCTTCTATAGCCGATCACCCAATCGAATAATCATCCTTTTTTCATATAAAAGGAGGTTTTGGGGTCTCATTTCAAATCCAAGCATAAGAACAGTGAAACTTTGCCCAATTTCACTTCCCCTCCTTGCCCAAGATCTTGCTGCCTTTTGTGAGATATGGCTTCAACATTCCCTCATCAGCCCCTTCTTCCTCCATTCAACCCATTCCCTTCCATTGAGGTGATCAGAAGGTTGAGAGAATAAGTTTATTCAAGGTGCACTTAGATCATGGTAAAGAGGATCTCAAAGAAGGTTCACGAAACAGTGACCCGACATAGATTGTAAGTTGTAATCTTTGTATGCTGAATAAAAGAATCACATTTTCCTGTCCCAAATGATGATGTTTTGAGTATTTTCATTGATTTATACTTAGCATTTAATATATAACCCTAAGTCATGAATAAAATAGCATGCTTGCGGTCCTTGTTTTCTTATTTTTGAATGCAAGTCAGCCTTGGGAGGAGAGGTGCAGTCATTGGAACTACCAAGCTTGAGGAGATCATTACCAAACGTGGGATCAAAGGTATAGTTACCCGATCTCTTCTCTTATTTCTTTCTTTACATTATTTTTGGTATGTTTTGGGTAGAATGGAGAATTTATTAACTTTTAGACTGTCATTCACTCTATCTACATATTAAACCTTGGTGTAGTTAAAGGGGGGTTTTTCCCACTAGCAGAACTGATGACCATACTGGGGATTGTCTCTAGGGTTTTTAGGGGATTTTGGGTTGTTTGATTGGTTTGTTTTTCTTTCAAGTTTTCTAAGTCTCTCAAGGGATTCTAGTCACCTCCAGGGTGCATACCAGTTGTCCCTACCCTGTAAGACTGCCTGGTCTTTTAATTTTTGAAGAGATACAGAGGTGTACACACCCTGTCTTGGGTCAACCCGTGTACATATGCGCTCTGCACAATAAACAACCCACGTACATATGTAGGCCGCTGATGCAACAACCCACATATCTGTTTCATGATTTTTTTTGAAAAAGAGGAAGTTTGACTCTTTCCTAATTGAAGTTCTCACTTCTCAAGGCTTTTTTGGACCAGTCTAGAGTCTCTGTTTGTGGCTATAGCCTATGTATAGGTTTCAATTTAGTTGTTTTCTTGGTCTTCTTGTGTTTACCCTTAAAAGGTTTTAAGCAAGATATTGAGTTATAGATCTCCCTTCTTGGTTTCCTGATTGAATCCCTACAATCTGTAGTGGGATGAAGGTCTTTTCTAGTCTTGTTTCAGTTTTCTTTTTATCCTTTTTACTTTCTTTAAAAAAAGAAAAATATTCAATTGTTGTTTTACAGATGGTACCTCCAGAACTCTGGTCCCGGGCTCACTCGATTTAGTACATTAGTGAAAATATGGTAATGTATTTCAGCCATCAGTTGCTCTTCTGACCTCACACATTAGGGAGAATCTGTTATAGCTCTAAAATTCCCTACTCTTGCATACATGGCATTAGCCCTCTTGCTTGCATAATTTTCCAAAGCACTACTGAGAAAATTTTCTTTAAAAACCATTATCTAGAAGATGTACACGCCCTGCACCATTACAACCCACATACATATGATTTTTGCACCACTACAACTTGCGTACATACACTTTTTTCACCATTACAGCCTGCGTATGCTTGCAAAAGTTTCAAAAATTTAAAAGTTGCAAGGAATTCATTGAAATTCACAGGCTATTGGAAGTTTCCCAACTAATCCACTTTCTATAGCCCGTCACCCAACTGAATAACCATCCTTTTTTCATATAAAAGGAGGTGTTGGGGCCTCATTTCAAATCCAAGCATAAGAATAGTGAAACTCTTCCCAATTTCACTTCCCCTTCTTGCCCAAGATCTTGCTGCCTTTTGTGAGATATTGCCTCAGCATTCCCTCATCAACCCCTTCTTCCTCCATTCAACCCATTCCTTTCCATTGAGGTGATCAAAAGGTTGAGAGAATAAGTTCATTCAAGGTGCACTTGGAGCATGGTAAAGAGGATCCCAGACCAGGTTCGTGGAATGGTGGCCGACATAGATTGTAAGTTGTGATCTTTGTACGATGAATAAAAGAATCACATTTTCCTATCCCAAATGATGATGTTTTGAGTATTTTCATTGATTTATACTTAGAATTTAATATCTAACCCTAACTCATGAATAAAATAACATGCTTGTAGTCCTTGTTTTCCTATTTTTGGATGCAGGTCAGCCTTGGGAGGAGATGTGCAGTCATTGGAACTACCAAGCTCTAGGAGATCATCACCAAACATGGGATCAAATTTATTGTTACCCGATCTCTTCTCTTAGTGATTTATTTACATTAGTTTTGGTATGTTTGGGGTAGAATAGAGAATTGATTAACTTTTAGATGATCATTTTCTCAGTCTACATCTTAAACCACAGTGTAGTTAAAGGGGAGGTTTTCCCGCTAGCAAAGAGTCGCTCCCCCTCCTAAGGATCCTCTTCTGGTTGGATTGTTGCATTTGTGATAGTAGCAGTGGGTTCTGCACCAACGATCTATATCCTTTTATTATTTTCTAAATCAGGGTCCAAGTTGGGGTTCGACTCTTTGTCTTTGAGCTCGACCACCAATGACTGTATTGATCGACATTCATCAGTGTTGTGCCAAGGGTTGTTTTGGAACTCACTCCACTTTTCAATGTCTTTCTTATACTTCTTGTTACCCTTATTTTCTTGCATATGGGACTGGCTCTCTTGAGGTTGGCCTCCCTTGCTCTATCCATGCTTCTCCCACTTACTCTGTTTCTTGAATTTCTGCTCAATTTTGACTGCATATAGATAAGAAACTCCTAGTGAGGAGATGTCCAAGAAATCCATATCTATTTGGATGTAYCTGTGTAGACCATTGTGGTACTTCAAAAYCATGTTCCGCTCGAAGTCTTTGATACCCATCTTTGAGTGCAAGGTGTAAAAGATGTTGGTGTACTCCGACAYTGTCTAGACTCTTTTCTGACGCAGAGTTGTCCATCTCATGTATTGGTCATCATAGTTTCTGACAGGGTAKAATTCCTCCTTTAGGGAATCTACAAAGGCCACCCAAGTGGGTTCTCTCCCAAATAGTTTAGATTCATCCGCAGTGTACCTCTCCCAGTAACCTTCCCACCAAGCTCTGACATGGGGAAGGTCTTTAACGAGTGTGAAGGCAATYTTTTCATTGTCAATTTTTTTTTGGACATAGTAATAACCTTCTAGCAGATTCAACCATTTTTCTAGAGCATATGCATCTATCTAGCCTTCAAATAAGGGGATATCAAAATTGACTTGTGTTGTCCCTCGACCAAATTTTGAGGAAACCTTGGTCAGGTTTGGACTACCTTTTGGACTTCGATGCAAGGGTCGAAGATGGAGCACCATGGTGGAGTTGAGATCACAGATCTCACTTGTTTTGCGGGCTTTGTAAGGCATTTTTGTAATAGGTTATGGGATGTCGGCCCATGGGTTTTACCCATGTTTAGGCCTTTTTGTAAGGAATTGTAAAAGTATAAATAGATAAGAATGAATGGTAGAAGTAGCGAAGGGGATGTAAGAGTCAATAGAAATAGCTAAGTGAAAGTAGCTTGCATTTCTTTGTGCAACAAATTGTGTATGTAAGGCTCTATGCTTGATAGAGAAGTTGGATTTGTGCCTAGAACCAATTTTGGAAGGAGGATCTGGTGCTCAATGCACAGATCTCTTGTCCTATGCGAAGCTTGGATATTTTTCTTAGTGCACATGAGCGGATGAATGTAAGATTCAGAAGAATAATAAAGAAGATGAAGCAGTTGGTGGACGTATCACCACACTAGGGTGAACCACACATATCTTGTGTCTTTGGTGTGCTTCATGTTATGTTGCGTTTGTCATTTATCTGCTTAGTTATTTTGTTATTATGTATAATGGATAGATATGATGTTTCTTAGTGCTTTACTTGTGATTTATGAATGAATGTTGGATCTAACTCATTGCTATGTGCTAAGTGGTTGAAGTACTTAATCTTTATTGTTACTACGCCGATGTATTATTAGGGCAGGTTCTGCGATGTTATTAAAGCTAATGAACTAATGGATATCATCTTCTAAGTGTTTCTAGAGTACTCTGTGAAGTGTTTTTATCACATATCTGTGTCCCATATTGGTTACAGACCCCTGAGTCTTGTAACCCCCCTGCCTCTACCTCAGGTGAGACTTTGCTTGCTTTGCAGGTGTTGCCAAAAGGGCTGATAGTTAGGGTTTTGTTGGTGCTTTGTTGAAGTGTTGAAACCTGGGTCTGTCCCTATGCCAACAAATGGTTTCGTTTCCAGGAGAGTTGAGCGATAGAAGTGCGCAGACTTATGAATGCCTCACAAAATATCCAGAGCTAAGGAAGTTGGAAGCACAATTACAGGAGGCACAACAACATGCATTCACTGTGCAGGCAAAAATGAAGCTCCTCACCGCAATTGAGAGAATGAAGAGATATCAAGAACAACGCGCAGTCGAGCAACAAATTATTTCCATCCAGTGTAGAGTAATGGAAGTCATGCAGAAGCTGCAACCTGTGCATGATGAATCCTGCAAAATGTTCGAAGAAATTGAAGGACATGACTCGGAACTGGACCAAGTGGTTGCAACAGTGGAGAAATGCCTTGAAGGGCCTATTACAACGCAGATGATCCAGGAGCTCACTGAGTAGGAGGCTCAGGAGAAGTAGCAAGTCAAGGCAACTCAAGTAAATATTGAGGCCTTCGAAGCAGCGTTGCCCAGATCTGAGTGACTTAGGACGAGTCATAGGTGAGTTTTGGGGGCCTGTTGGCCCTTGACCACCTTTTGGACTTCGATGCAAGGATAGAAGATGGAGATCCATGGCGGAGCTGAGATCGCGAATCTCACTTGTTTTGCGAGCTTTGTAAGGGGTTTTTGTAATGGGTTATGGGATGTCGACCCATGGGTTTTACCCATGTTTAGGCCTTTTTGTAAGGAATTGTAAAAGTATAAATAGATCAGAATGTATGGTAGAAATAGCGAAGGGTATGGAAGAGTCAATAGAAGTATCTAAGTGAAATTATCTTGAGTTTCTTTGTGCAACATAATGTGTATGTAAGGCTCTGTGCTTGATAGAGAAGTTGGCTTTGTGCCTAGACCTAGTTTTGGAATGAGGATTTGGTGCTCAGTGCGCAGATCTCCTATCCTATGTGAATCTTGGCTTTGTGGCTTAGTGCACAGGAGCAGATGAATGTAAGATTTAAAAGAATAATAAGTAATATGAAGCAGTTGGTGGACATAGCCCCATACTGGGGTGAACCACGTATATCTTGTGTCTTTGGTCTGCTTCGTGCTATGCTGTGTTTGTCATTTATCTGCTTAGTGCTTTTGTTATTATGTATAATGGATAGATATGATGTTTCTTAGTGATTTACTTGTGCTTTATGAATGAATGATGGATCTAATTCATTTCTATGTGCTAAGTAGTTGAAGTACTTAATATTTATTGTTACTGCACTGATCTATTATTAGGGCAGGTTTTGCGATGTTATTAAAGCTAATGAACTAGTGCATATCATATTCTAAGTGTTGCTAGAATACTCTGCAAAGTGTTGTTATCACAGATCAGTGTCCCAGCTTGGTTACAGACCCCTGAGTCCTGTAACCCCCCTGCCTCTACCTTGGGTGAGACTCGTCCTGCTTTGCAGGTGTTGCCGAAAGGGTCGGTAGTTAGGGTTTTGTTGGTGTGATTTTGAAGCATTGAAACATGGGTCTGACCCTATGCCAACAACTTGTACCTTGAAGGGTGTCGCACTTGCGAAATTGTTTCTTGTTGAATATGCCTCGACTACCACCATTGGTAGTCTTCGAAGGATATGAAAGAAGTTGTCCATCATATTGTTCCTTTGTCGCACGGGGGCTTCCTCAAGCAATGTCTTGAAAGGATCTCCTGCTCTATCATCTCTCTTTTCTTTTTCCATGGGAGGTTTCTTGGGCTAGTGAGAGTGGTTGTCCTGAAGTGAAACTAGCTCGAGACCCAAATATCTATACCCTGACATTGTCAGGGACCTGCTCTGAGAAATGACAAGGAGCAGATTTCTCTGATACCACTGATCCAAATTATTTTGAGAGTGACATGAAGGAATAAATATAACCGAGATATAATAATGAAATGCATAAAAATATAGAAGAGAACACATAAATACAAGGAAACCCAACTTCTATTATTGAATAAGATAGAAAAACATTGTAGAACACAAAATGGAAAAATGGGGTAGATTATCTCTAAGAAAAAAGAGATGTTGGCTACACTTCATTCAAAAGAATATTTATATCACACTCCATTGCATGTTTAAAGGGCCTCCTTCACCTCAATTATATATGAGAGAGTGAGAGGAGAACAATTCCCATGATGCATGCGGGATAAATTGGACTAAGTTTATAAAATTCCATAGGCATGTAAAATATTAGGACTTCCTGGGTGGTCACCCATCCCAATACTACTCTAGCCTGAGCACGCTTAACTACAGAGTTCTAATGGGATCCAGTACATTAACGCTATGCTTTAGGCATGTACATAAAACCACTAGGAAATCATTACATGATGCCTGTAATTAACAAACAAAGATGACATTACATTCCATTCCCCATCAAAAGGGTGAATATCATGGTTTATAAAAACCACAAGCTCAAGATGGTGATTCAGTGAAAAAGGTGGATGAGCATCGACATCCATCTAGATCAAGACCCCATACAAACCAAGAAAATTGGTGAACTAAAAAAAGATCAAATATGATAATACCACTGGCAGGATTGTGCAGTAGCAAATAAGGAATGCACCAGGAACATGGAGCACTCCACTAGCTGTCCTCATAGAGAACACCATGACGAAATATTCCAACCAAGATCCATTATCCATAGAATCCGATGGCACTACCTTCACCACAACGACAAAGAGAAATCTCAAGAACTTGTTCCGCTAGAATCAAGAGAAAGATGCCAAAATTAAAGAGCTAGAAGAACAACTCTAACATGCGAAGAAAGATGAAAGAATATTGAAAGAATTCAAAGCATGTGTCAAAATGGTCAGGACAAAATTGGAGGAAGTTGTCACATATATGTTCTCTCATTTGCATGTTTCTCAACATATGGAAGCTAGCATAATGGAACAACACAACTGTGTGCAAACCAAGAATACCCAAATCACTACCATCCTGAAGAGATTAGATGAGATAAAAAGGTGGATTTATGAGAAAACAAATTCTCCAGCCGAGCTTCCTCACCCCTTAGAAGTTGAAAAAATATTTGATTATGCTTCTATTTATTAGTGTCAACAAGTTGGGAAGAGGGAATAAAAGGAGACTACTAGATCACTCACAACTTACACACAACTTCATAAAGCAACACAAGTTTTGACATAGAAGTATCTCCTTCCTCCTATCAAAGATCTTACGAAAAACATCACTATGGAAGAGATCCTCAAAAAGATCTAGAAAAGAGCGAGTCAAAGATGAGATATAACCAATGTAGCTACATAGGTCACAATTGAGTTAATGGAGTGACACCTCATCTGACTGACCAAAGTTCGCACCATGATACAAGCATTCATGACCACTCTAGAAAAGGACATGAAGACCCTCACGGATAAATCAATTTCATATGAAGTTGCTCTCAAGGAACTTGTATATTGCAAGATCATATCCCTGGATGACCAGTATGAAGTTTGGGAATCCTACATAAGGGACAAAGGCACATGAATGAGATAAAATAACAAATTCGAATTCACTAACAACTATACTCTATTTTGTCTTTTTCCGACTACTTTAAGTTTCATCCTCATTATTACACATGTCAATAGCTAGTGAGGGAAGCCGAAAAGTTTTGTAACTGTTTCTTGAGGAACTCAAGAAAAACTTTGAGCAGTTTTTAAGGATTCCTATAAGTAAAGGAAGAGGCCAATTTTGAAAGGGCTCTTCAAACATTATATACTTGCGGAACTATTTTTGGGGAAAATATTGTATTAACTAAAATTAAGAAGGCCTCAAGGCTCGTTTTGATAGAGAGAAGAACTACTTGTAAATGGTGGCTTGTTGTTAACTATTTTTCAATAGATTATTTACTATTTACATGCGTTGTAATAATGTATTGTTTCATATAGACTTGTTTTAAGAAATTTCTATTTTTCTCACAACTTGGCTATATTTTTTCTTATGTTTTTTCCTGAGAATATGAGTTTCTAATGTATGCGATATCATGATTTAGACTAATATGGTTATGTATTTGCGTACTTGTGTTGTCTAACTTTACTACTTCATAACAACTATCCAGGTGAATCTATTTGCAGGGTTTAGTTTCATTTCAGTTACTCATTTGGTTATGATAGATTTCTCATAGCTAGGATATGATAGATTAGTTTTATTTATGCAATTAGTTAGGCTGCATTTGCATTCCATCTACATTTAGAAACCATCCAATTGTTATGATATTTAGACACTTAGGAATTAGTTAAGATCTATTGGGTCTAATGTGTCGTTAGGTAAAAGTGTGTTTCTTAGTGTGTTTCTTTATTATGCATTAATATGCATTTGTAGTTAGGAAATATGACGGTCACGATATGTTCCCGACATAGAGTGATCCGACGATTCATATTCTCCTCGATCTTAAAAACCATTGATCCATGGCTTAGCACTTGATTGGTCCATGATCTCTATTTAAAGAGCATGGATGGTCATTTTTCGATGATCGATTGTGAGAAAATCTCTTTTAAAATCTCTCTGTAATATTTTTCTTTTGCATTAATAAACTGCTCCAAGTGGCTGCATTGGCTGGGGCCATGGATATTTTTTCGTAGGGGTTTTACCATGCAAAAACATCAGTGTGTTGATATTTAATATGGTTGTGTGAGTGGTTATTGAAGGTGTTCGTCCTCTATTGGAATATCTGTGTTGTCGAACATCGTATCAAAGCATGTTTGAAGACCCACTCCTATTGTAGATCGAGATCATGAAGCCGAGTTGCCTCATCTTCATTTTCTTCCATTTCCATACATTTATGGGCTGAAAGGACCGTTCCATTGTGTTCAGAGAACTCATTTAATTTAGGAATGTTTTTCATTTCACTCAAAAAGGTTTATGTTTGCCCAAGTATGGCCACTTCAGCTAGATCCAGAGGTATAAATCTTGAATACGCCCTTTTTAATTTTTTTGCAGAGTATTATTTCGGTTTTATATTGTTTGTTTCTTGGTTTCTACTCTTTTAGATCTGTGTATGATCTTTTCCCTGTGCCCTGTGGGAACTCGACAAATAAAAAACAGATAGGAAAATGTGTATTTTCCAGGTAAGCTAACCGAGATCTAACCCTTGTTGTCATCGAGAAGTGAACATTTTTTCTTGTGTGAAAATAGTTTTTTTTTAGCACGCTCTCCAAGGCCATATTAAAAAACAACATCAACAAAAAAATCCTCTTGCTAAACAATGCAATATGTTTTTCTAGCCCACTTGGTTAAAATTTTCCCTATTGAGTAAAAGGTCTTGAGTTCAAGTTTCTCTTTTTGTTACTTTTTTTTTTTAAAAGTTCATGCTCCATTGTAAAGTGTATTTCACTTCAAATATAAAAGTGAATCACTATAAGTAGCTTTAATATTTTAAAATTATTTATTTTGCATGGAACTTTGCTTTTATAAAGTAAATTCATTATAAAAGTGAACCCCACTTTTTTTTTATAAAAGTGGGTCACTTCAGATAACAACTTATGCCATCACATGGTTCTTTGGTTACCGTTTATGACTTTTTTTAAAAGGGCATAAGTTTCACATCCGAAGTCCGTTTTCAATGCCCTTTTTTTTTAAACTGCCTTATTTTTCGAGATATTTCCATCCATATCATCAGTTTTAGTTTTTAAATCCATATTATATACATATTTAATATGACTTATTCAAGTAATATTTTTCTTACCAGCACCAACTACTTCCAATGGAAATCCCATATGGAGGATTTATTAAGAAGTAAACTCTTGTACCGAATTACCTTGGGAAATGAAACACAACATACTAATGTTGATAAGAAATTCAAATGGGATAATAGGAATGATGAAACACATGGACTAATTGGAATGTCCATCTCTCCTGATTTAAGGTTCCACCTTCAAAAAATTGATAAACCCAATGAAGCTTAGGAAAAGATTGAATCTGTGTTTGGTAAAAACAATATTATTCGAGCACAACAGTTAGAAAATAAAGTATTGACTTTAAGTCCAAGTGATTTTTCTTGCATTGAATACTATCTATCTAAGTTTAAAACACTCAAAATTTTATGTGAAGAATGTAAGATAAAGATGGATGAAGAGAGTTTCATCTATCTTATTCTTTCTAAGATATGTAGTGCATATTCTGTGTTTGTAACTACCTTTTATGCCATGAAAGAGGCTCCAGGGAAAAAATATTAAAAATCCACTCTTAAGTCCTTTTGTGATGCTTTGATTAGAGAGCAAGATAAGCTTGTACAACTTGGAGTGATCAACACTGCAAGTACCTCCAACAAAGCCTTAGTTGTTCATCATAAAGATAAACCCAAGAATCCCAAGAAGCAACATCCTCGCCACAACAACAAGCAACATAAGGGTCCCAAACCCACTCAGACAACTTTCGCTCCTAATGGAGACAAAGGAGAAAAATATAAAAATAAGAAGACTGACAGACATTGCAACTTTTGTGATAAATATGGTGATGATGAGTCCAAATGTTTCAAGAAGATGGAAACCTTAGAAGATGGAAACATCATTATTGATTCTACTACTTCTTCTTCTTCTCATGGACATGCACTTTCTGCTTCTAGTTTCTCCTTCAATACAACTTCTACTTCTTCTTTTGATGAGTGGCTTATTGATTTTGGAGCATATTATCATATGCCTAAGGATAAGGACATATTTTTTTCTCTAAATGAATGTAACACCAAGAAATTTTTTTTTGGTGATGATAGATCTCTTAGTGTTGAAGGATACAGAAAAATTCAAGTATAAAATGGTTATTTCAATGATGTATTATGTGTTCCAAGTCTTTCTTGTAACCTTCTATAAGTATATCAAATCACTCATTCAAGTGAAGGTTTCAACTCACCAAGTTGTAATCAAGGATCTAAAATATCCTAAGCATGTTATAACAACTGGAATTTCTGATGATATTACTGGGTTTTACAAGTTTGACAAGTTTGGGTCATCAACTTTTTCATCAGTCTTTGTTTCTCAAAGCGATGACTTGAGAAAACTTTGGCATGAGTGGTTTGGTTATCTAAACTATCGCTCATTGCAACAACTATGTAATAAACAAATGGTGACTAGTCTTCCTCCTGTTTCATGCAGAGATGGTGTTTGTGTCAGTTGTGTTCTCGACAAACATCATCAGGACAATTTTTACAAATGTGCCTCTTGGCACGCCTTAGGCCCTTTGCAACTTGTTCACAGTGATTTGTGTGGTCCACTTTCTTCTCCTTCTTTTTCTGGGTGCAAGTGTTTCTTAACTTTCATTGATGAATTTTCTAGACGTACTTGGGTTTACTTCTTAAAAATTAAGAGCGAAATTTTTGACCTACAAGGCCCCTGTAGAAAAACAATCTGGAAATAAAATTCAAAGGTTAAGAATGGATAATGGAGGTGAATATGTGAACACTAATTTTACAAGTTACTACACTACATAGGGCATCCAAATGAAACACATTGTTCCATATACACCACAACAAAATGGTGTTGCTGAGAGAAAGAACCACACATTAAAAGAAATATCTAATTGTATGATCCAATCTAATGGATTAAGTCTAAAGTATTGAACATAAGCCATCAACTATGCAAATTACATAGTAAATCGCACTCCCACAAAGGCTCTTAAAAATATAACACTGGAAGAATCTTGGACTAAATTTAAACCAGATGTAAGTCACTTTCATGTATTTGGCAGTATATCATGGGTTCACATTCCTGATGAGAAAAGGAAAGCATTGCAACCTAAAAGTGAGAAGTGTATATTTGTTGGTTATTCTGAAGATGTCAAAGGTTATAGACTTCTTGAACCACATTGTAATGAAATTATTATTAGAAGAGATGTTAAATTTGATGAAAATATCTTGGTCTGCGAGCCTAATTCGACGTTTGTGACTTCTTTGGCCTGGGAGCCTAATTTAGCGTTTGTGACATCTTTGACCTACGAGACACCTTCAATGTTTGTGCCTTCTTATGTTCTAGTTTCTTCTTCAAATGATGACAATGAGGATGAAAATCCACCTCCACCTTCTCACCTTCCTCTAGATGATTCCTTTGAACCCGAACTAACACCAAATCCAACTCCACCTCTTCCTAGTTGGCTCTGTTCAACATGAGAAGAAACTGGTGATCTTGTCAGTGATCCTTCAGATCAGCGTTGGACATGTTCAAAGTTCTAGCAAGCCTCTTCTCTTTTGGATCAAGCTTTAGAGACTCATGATCTAGATACATTTGTAGAAGATTTAGGTCATCCAGATTGGGATACAACAATGAATAAAGAGTATCATTCTTTAATGGAAAACAATACTTGGGATCTTGTACATCTTCCAAAAGGAAGAAAAAATGTCAAATGTAAATTGGTCTAGAGAACTAAGTATGTATAAGATAGAAGTTTTGAAAGAAACAAGGATTAGTTAGTTGCCAAAGGATTTTCCCAAGTTGAAGGAATTTACTATAATGAAACATTTTCCCCTATAGCCAAAATGAATTCCATCTGCCTTGTTCTTTCCCTTGTTGCCTCACATAAATGGGAGGTCCATCAGATGGATTTTAAATCCACCTTCTTGCATGGAGATTTGCAAGAAGAAATATACATGGAACAACCTCTTGGATATGTCCATAATGAATCTAGCATTGTTTGTCTCCTTAATAAATATCTTTATGGTCTTAAGCAAGATCCCCGAGCTTGGTATGCCAAAATGGACAACTTTCTTATTTCCACTGGATTCTCTAGATTGCATTCTAATCCTAATGTCTATACCAATAAATTAGGAAGCCATCTCATAATCCTTTTCCTTTATGTTGATGACCTTATCCTTACTGGTAGTGACTCAAAACTTTTAAACCATGTGAATACCAACCTTAAGAAGAAATTTGAAATGTCAGACTTAGGATTTTTGCACTATTTACTTGGCCTCCAAGTTTTGCAAACCAATGAAGGAATTTTTCTTTCCCAATCTAAGTATGATTATGACCTTCTTCATCGTTTTCACATGGACGATTGTAAACCAACCCCTTCTCCCTTCCATTCTGGAGTCAAGCTTGCTGCCACTTCTCCCGAAATTGATGCCACCTTGTACCATCAATTAGTTGGTAGCCTTTTATACTTGACTCATACCTGTCCTGATATTTCATTTTCTATTGGTATTATTTCTCGGTATATGCAAACACCCCATGAAAACCAATGGAAATCAACTAAAATTATACTTCTCTATATCCATGGTACAATTCAGTTCAGGTTACATTACAGTTTAGGGGGGAATCCTTTATTGGTTGGTTTCACTGATTCAGATTGGGCCAACAACCCTGATGATCATAAGTCTATTGCAGGTAATTTTTTCAGCCTTAGTTCAGGACCTGTCACTTGGGCCTATAAGAAACAACATGCTATTGCACTTTCTTTAGTAGAAGCAGAGTATTGAGAAATGGTAAATGCAAGTCAGGAATCCTTATGGATTCGATAGATTCTTTCAGAGTTTGGATTCCAGCAGCAACATACGCCCAGCCTTTGGTGCGGTAATCAAAGTTCCATCAAGATCGCCAAAGACCCAATTCAACATCAGTGCAACAAACACATCGAGATACACATGCACTTCATTAGAAAGCTCATTGATGATCAAGTTATTGAAGTGCTCTTTTTCCCTATAGAAGATCAAGTTGCAGACATTTTCACAAAGTCTCTTACAAAAACAAAGTTTTCCAAACTTTGATCTATGTTAGGAGTTCAAGAAGTTTTCATCAAAGGGGGATAAGATATAATACCTCCTTACTTCCCCTATTGTGTCACTATTGTAAATCCTTCAATCCTATCCCAAGTTGTTCTTAAGGGGGGATGTTAGGATATTTAGACACTTAGGAGTTAGTTAAGATATACTTGGTCTAATGTGTCATTAGGTAAAAGTGTGTTTCTTTAGTATGCATTAGTATTCATTTGTATTTAGGAAATCCGACGATCACAATATGTTCCTGCCACAAAGTGATCCGATGGTTCATATTTTCCTCGATCTTAATGGCCACTGAGTCGTGGCTTAACACCCGATTGGTCCATGATCTCTATTTAAAGAGAATGGAGGGTCATTTGCTAATGATCGATTTTGAGAACCCCGAAAGTGTAGAACCCATAATTACAGAAGAATGTGTTGCACTAAAAATTGTCAAGAGGAGCCAGTTGGAATAGGTGGGTGGCCACCAATGTCCACCTGGGTCATTGCTGGTTTTCCC
>ML802272.1:232221-269435 GCA_009831015.1 Picea engelmannii
TGTCCCTTTCACCTGTTATCTCAACTGGGTCTCCACTGGATCTGACATGCATGTAGTTAACCATGGCGAATCTTCAGTTGCATGTGAGTTCACTGATTTACTGAACTCTCACTAGTGCATGTTTAGTTACAACTAGTACAACTTATCTTAACTCACTTAACTACACTTATAATTCTGTTACAAATCCAACTCACTTAGTTATGAATGAAATAATAGATTAATATTTATTATCTAATTTATTTAAGGGAAAAGTAAATTAGACACATGTTTTTTGTTGACTTTTCAACACTCCCTCTCAACAAGAAATGGATTATCCTTCACCCCAATCCTGCCTCTATGATATTCGAATTTTCTCCTGGTGAGCACCTTCATCAGAATGTCTACATCCTGATCTTCCTTAGGAATGTATTGAAGCAACATGATATTCTGCTACACACAATCTCTGAGATGATGATACCGGATATCTATATGCTTAGATATGTCATGAAACACATGATTAATCGAGAGTTTAATGAAACTCTGATTATCACAATAAATCATTGTCAGATCTAAATGAGAACCAAACAAACCAACCAAGATCTTCCTCATCCAGATAGCCTCACATGCAGCTTGACTCGCTTCCATGTATTCCGCTTCCACTGAACTGAGTGCCACGGATCTTTGTTTCCTGTTGTACCAAGAAATAGTTGTAGATCCGATACTAAAGATCCCCCCTTATGTGCTCTTTATGTCCGTTGGGTTGCCTGCCCAATCTGCATCCATGAAGCCATGCAACTTCACCTCATCCATCTATCTGTACCATAATCCATACTCAGATGTGCCCTTCAGATATCTTAGGTCATTCTTACCTTCCTTCCAAAATAGTTTGGTAGGCTTAACCATCGCTTAACTTAGTTGGTTAACCGCATAGAAAATGTCTGGTCTCATGTTCACTAAATACATTAGCAGACCCACTAACTGTTGATAGACAACAACATCCACTACTTCTCCAGAAGTACCATCCTCTTTCCTCCAATTTCCTGGAAGAGGAGTATCCATGGGGTTGCAGCCCTCCATGTGAAACTTACCAGTATCTCTCTTACATACTTTCCTTGAGACACAAAAAGTTCACCATCTTGCTGCCATATTTCCAATCCAAGGAAATAATGAAGAAGGCCCAAATCCTTCATCTCAAACTCCTTTTCAAGGTCCTCCTTGCATGAGTGTATCGGCTGCTCATCACTAGCAAGTATTAAATTATCAAAATAAAGAACAATGATTAAAATCTTACCATCCACCACAATTTGGTATAGGTTTACATCCACTTCACTTTTGGTGAAGCCCAATCTAGTGAAATAGCTATCTATCTGAGTGTACCAAGCACAGGGTGCTTGCTTCAGCCCATACAATGCTCTCTTGAGTTTTCACACATGCGACTCTCTATAAAAGGTATCAAAACCTTCTAGCTATTCAATGTACACTTCTTCCTCAATGATCCCATTGAGGAACACAGTTTTTACATCCATTTGATGAATGCGCCAGCCCATCTACACTGAGAGTGCAAGGATGGATCTTATGGAAGAGTACCTTGCGACAGGTGCAAAGGTCTCGTCATAATATATCCCCTCAATCTGTGAGAAGCCTTGGGCCACAAACCTAGCCTTGTATTTCTCCACACTCCCATCAACAGATTGCTTTACCTTGTAGATCCATCTCGAACCTAACACTGATTTGTCGACCGGTCTTGGGAAAATTTTCCATGCACTATTTTTGACAATGGAATCATACTCCTCTACCATAGCATCAACCTAAGTGGGGTCCTGCACTGCTTCCTGAAAGGAATATGGTTCAGTCACAATACATTTTCTCATGAGATCCATGTATCCAAGAAATTGATCAAGAGACTGTCTCTGTCTGCACTGTGAAGTAGGGGCTCCTACATTCTGTGCAACATCTAGTCTCAATCTGTCAGCTTCTGTGGTGTGCTTTCTACCATTTCTGATGGATGGCTCTTCTTGAGTGGTTTTCTCCACTCAATGAACCTCTTCATGTGGTTTATACACATATTGAGACTCATCCTTGGGAACCAATAGTTCCTCTTCTGCATGAATGTCTAGCTCCCTGTCAAGCGACAACCGCATGGCTTTCCCCTCATCGAATTTTATATCCCGTCGCATAAAAGTCATCTTACTGTTCAAAAAATACACATGATAATTATGGGGTGTTTCTGTGTACCCCACAAATATCCCAACTTCAGCGGTCGGTTCCAACTTCTTCTTGGCATCCTTGGTCACATGCACATAAACAGATGAGCCAAAATTTTTAAAATGTGAAACATCAGGTTTCTTATGAGTAAAATATTGTTCAGTTGTACTCATGCCAAGTAATCTATGAGGACAATGATTCTACACATAAACCACAGTATTGCATGCTTCTTCCCACAAATTAATTGGTAGGCCCTGATCATACAACATCGCTTGTGTTGCACCCATGATCGTTCTGTTATTTCTCTCTGTGACCCCATTTTGCTATGGTTTATGAGGCGCTATGAGTTGTCTTCGAATTCCTTCTTTTCTGCAGAAGTCTTTGAATTCTTTAGAGATGTATTCTCCACCATTATCTCTCCTTAGAGCCTTCACTTTCTTCCCCGACTCTTTCTCCACCAATGTTTTAAACTCACAGAACTTTGAGAATGTTTGATCCTTCTCCTGCATGAAGAATATCCAACATTTACGAGAAAAGTCATCAACAAAAATAACATAATACCTATGTTTTGTTGTTGAAGCAACCGAGAATGGTCCACACATGTCTGTGTGAATTCTCTCCAGGATTACCGAAGCACGATTCTCCTTTTCATGAAAGGTGGACTTTACATACTTCCCCAGGGTGCACCCCTTTCCCTGATCTAACTGAGCAAGTGTTCCCCTTGGAAGTCCAGTAGATATTTGATGCATGATCTTCAAGGCTCCATGATGAAGATGGGCCAATCGACCGTGCCATAATTCGCCCTCATCCCGGCTCACCACTTTTTCTGCCTTGCCTATAATGGCATTGCATCCATCTACCTCCAGCATGTAGAGATTCTTAACTCAAATCCCTATTTTCTTGACTTGACCTGTTTCTTTATGTCACAGGTAGGCTTTTCCACTGCTAAAAACAACATCATAGCCTCTGTCCTCCAACATTGCGTCTGAGACCAGGTTTTTCTTCAGGCCTGGAACATGCATAACATTTTTCAATTGAAATGGTTTACCTGACTCCCTCTGAAAGGTAATGGTACCAATACCAATTGCACTGTATCGTCCATCATCACCCATCTCTATATGCATTTTGAGATCTTTCTCCTCCAAGTCAATGAAAAACTCTTTATCTCCCGTCATGTGGAAGGAAGCGCCACTATCCAAATACCACACCGATCCTGATGCACTTCAAGCCATGCATGCGATCAAAGCGAAGTCAAGTTCAAATTGTGAGACAAGAGCCTCACCAGTTGCATCTCCAACAACCGTCTTGTTCTTCTTCTTTTGTGGACAGTTAGTAGCAATATGTCCGTGTTCGTGACAGTGAAAACACTTCACTTTGGACAAATCCAGCTTCTTGACTTTAGACTCAAATTTTGGATGGAATTTCTTCCCTTTCCCTTTCCTTGACTTGGCAGTCAAAGCACAATCTTCTTCATCATCATGCTTTGATGAATATCCATCTCTGGTGTTCCACCTGAACTCCTCTTTCACTAGATTCAACCATAGTCGTTCCCAATCCAACAATTTTTCCCTTCCCTTGATAGAGTCTTGATAACTATGCCAACTCTTGGGAAGTCCTAAGAGTGATAAGCTCACCAAATCATCAGCAGCGACTGTTATTCCCACACTTCCAAGCTCATCTTGACATTGGACAAACTTCGTGAGATATTTTGGAATGGTGTCGCCCTTCTCCATCTTGATCTTTCTGAGTTTATCTTTGAGTGCCAATTTCCTATGGTCGCTACTATTTTGGAACAGATCCATCAAAACCTTCCACATTGCATGTGGTGTGGTTTTCCCATGGAGACTTGAGACATTGTGGTCTCGTACTCCCTCCAACAGAATCCTCCTCACCTTTGCCACTTTTTTTTGCCATGCATCAAGATTTGTAGTGTCTTTCACATTCGGCTTAGGAACATCTGTGTCAATGTAATCCTTCAATCCATTGTCTGTGAGTACTGCCTCCATCCTGTCCTTCCAAGCAATGTAGTTAGAGCTTCCCTCGAGTGAATACTCCAATCTCAAGCCATTGAAATACATTTTAATCTTGAATCAACTGTCGCACCAAGAAAATATTGCAAATTTGAATGTTATCCAACCACCAAAACTCAATTGCTGCAATTTGTTTTGCCCTGGGAGGTTCACACCCCACCTGAGAGTAGCTTGAGGGAAGTTCGCACCCTGCCTGTGTATTGCCTGTGAACTTTCCTGGGAAGTTCACAGCCTGCCTATGTATAGCCTGTGAACTTGCCTGAGAAGTTCGCACTGTAGGGTGAGGGGAGTTCGCACCTCTCCCTTGATCAGCCTGTGAGAATGCTTAGGAAGTTCGCACCCTGCCTTTGAGTAGGGTGCGATAATTTCTGCTTTGAGAACTGAGCATAGTCTACAGTACTAAAGTTTGCACCCTGCTAGAGATAGGACCTGCGAGAATGAAATTATGTTCACACCTTACTTCTGTAGCTCCGTGGCTCTGATACCATGTAGAAATTTCAATACAAATTAAGTATTTCTTGTGATTCTCCTGATCTAACAATTATACACCACTGTTAAATACATAATCCATTCTACTATTATTCTTGTGGAAAATTAAACCACGATCACAACCAMAATCACAAAGTGAAATATCAAGAACACATAACACAAAAWWTTTACCGGGAAAGCRTAAAGCTAAAAACCCCACTATCATATATTATGTATATCATGAATCATGAAACAATCTCATACAAAAMTCTAATCCAAGATCTCTCAGTACAATACAATCGTCTCACACTGTCATACACAAATCAACAAATACATGTGCCAATTCTTGTGTCCAGACAGCTTGCCTCCTCTGCACAAACTCTATAATTCAAATTCTCACAATGATACGAATTGCCTAGTTTGCACATGCTCATAAGCATATCCACTGCATGTGTGATCAAATCACAACTGATAGCCAAACTGTCCCTTTCACCTATTATCTCAACTGGGTCTCCACTGGATCTGACATGCATGTAGTTAACCGTGGCGAATCTTCAGTTGCATGTGAGTTCACTGATTTATTGAACTCTCACTAGTGCATGTTTAGTTACAACTAGTACAATTGATATTAACTCACTTAACTACTGTTTCAAGATTAATCCGTAAGTGCGGACACAAACCGATCTCCCTAGATCCACCCGGATCTAGAACAAAATAGGACAGAATGATACTCTTTCCCTAGATTTTAACTATTGAATGAACTAGGAGGCAAGAATCATGAACATACAGTATGATTGCTTCCTTGGGTATTTGTTGTACCAATTTCGCTCCAATTCTCTTGCGCAATCCAGACCAAGACAACTCAAACCAATCGAAGTGAAAAAAACTCAATATATTCAATAGTTAATCTATACATATGATCAAGGAGTTATGTAATAAAGTGCAATCAACTTTATGGGAAAGGGACACATTATTGTATTATATTGATAGAAATCAAAACTTACAACCTGAGCCTTGATGTTGCAAGCCTCCTTTCGATGGCTCTTATCTCTCACACACACACTTGCTCATGCATGAAGAAAATCAACCACTTTTGATAACCTTGCTGGTGTTTCTAGCTGCTGTAGCATCATTCCTTCATACAATCTTACACTAATTCTTCAATAAATCTCTTGCTAATTTGCTGCTTAACCTTTTCCATGAGAATTCCCCTCAATATATAGGAGAGAATAGATTAGTTATTTGGATATGAATGATCCCAAGATATCAGGAAAACCAGTACTTAGATAACCATTCGAATGCTAACTCATCATTCTAGAAGATTCCCTTCTAGAAGGTTCGAGAATTTATCTTTTTCCTTCCTTTAGAATATGTTCGCACCCTGATAGTTAGGTACAGTGCAAACTTCTCGCACCCCAGCTTAATGCAGCCTGCGAGAATCATGCATTCTCGCAGGCAAATATATAGGTAGCCTGCGAACCTCCCTTAAAAATATGAATTCTGGAAAGAGACAAAGGTAACTTTTCTCAGGAAAGTGTTCTAGTGAAGAGCCTGATTTCTCCATCATCATTACATCATCATGACGACCAAAATTATGGATAACAACTACACTTAGAATTCTGTTACAAATCCAACTCACTTAGTTATGAATGAAATAATAGATTAATATTTATTGTCTAATTTGTTTAAGGGAAAAGTAAATTAGACACATGTTTCTTGTTGACTTTTCAATAGTGTGAACCATGAATTCCCCTAGGACTTGCAACATGCCATATTTAAATTATATGAATTTGTACGTTGGATCACATCAAATAATATTCATATGGATAACATTCCACAGTGGCATCGAGATATAGTTTAGATTGTTTGTATGTTTGAGAAGGATGTGCCCACATGTTTTATGGACTTGAAATTCTATCTTATAATTCACCTACCTGATGAGGATGAATTAGTTAGGGTGCTCTCATGTTTTTGGATGTTCTTCTTAGAGAGGTACATGAAAAAATTGAAAGGGTTTTTTCGACAAGGGGAGAAACTAGAGGGCTCTATGGAAGAGGGGTACATAGTATACAAGACGTTATATTATGCCAATGAATACATCAAGAAAAATGATGACATACCAGGGGAAGTCATTTAGGATGACCATCAACATGAAGAAAAAAGGGAAGGGGGGCTACTCCAAACAAACATAAAAACGTGCTTGATAAAGAGTAATTCAGTTATATTTTGTCAATTTAGTATAGAGAAATTGGTTACATAGAAGTTGATAATATATATTTGACCTCATGCTATTCATTTTGAATTCTTGTATACATCAATGAATTTAGAAAATGATTCCATTAATAAATTTATTCTTTAAGTTGATACCACACACACACACACACACACACACATATTTGATCTCATGCTATTCATTTTGAATTTTTGTATACATTAGTGAATTTAGAAATTGATGCCATGAATAAATTCGTTCTTTACAATGTAGAGGCAGTGCGACCATGGGTCATGTTGTATGAACAAAAAATAAGGGAATGGGATAGTGACAAGAAATCTTTTTGATAGTTGAATGGTAGAAGCATGCCTTATTCTAATCATTTAAAAGAAATTATGCCAAAAATATGTCCCAATAGTTGGGTGACTGACTAGATAAAAGATAAATATGCAGTGTCCAGTCGTAATCCACGTGGAGAAGATATGGATGCACTAAACATAGGGATCAGGTGAAACAACTCTATAATAACATCTCTTAGTACCACATCCTATTTATAATATTGCACAATTGAATTGAAACTTGTATTATGTTTTTATTAATGCTTCAATTATTACACATATGACACCATCCTTTGTTCACATTTTTATAGGTGCATTTGTTCCCATCTATGTGGGCATATGGACATGATTTTCACACTAAGTATGTTGATCAATGATGATAGACACATCACACAATATTGTGGAGTGGAGGTCAAGTTTAGCCAATCTAGTCCTACTAGCCACCATGATCAAAACCTAATAGAGGGGAAGTTAGGTTACAATGTAAATATACAAGAGATCATGCAAGTGGAATTCTCATCTTTTCAATGTGTTATTTTTTTTTCAAGTGGTGGGATACCTTTGACTAGACAAACGTAAAGGAAGATTGTGATAGTGGGATAATATGTATTAACTCTAAAAAAATGTGGGTTGAAACTAAGGAGCCTTATGTTTTCCCAAAACAATGCAACCAAGTGTTTTTTTACCCATATGTGTTGGATGGGGATTGGTGGTTCGTACTATGACATGATCCGAGATCTAAACATGTTTTTGAGAACAACAATGTTACAATCCCAAGTGAGGAAGACGGTGATGGAAACAAAGATTGATTTGTAAATTCTTTTTCTTGACATTTATATTGTGGATGTGTCATTTTATTATTGGTTTCTATAATGGCCAATTATGTTTTTTTTTTCTTCATTTTATAATTATGTTGGATATGAAAAGTTAACAACCATTTACAACCACTATATTGAAAATACATTAAATAGTACAAGCATAAGATGTGGTTTTGATATATTTTTATTGTCATATTTATTGTTTATTATAACACATTTATGTTGTATTGTATTAACATATGTTTATGTTAACGTTTGAATTACTAAGCATTAATTGACATATCACAAATTTGGTGACGTACAATAGTAAATATTTATTTTAAATTATATTTTATTTAACACAAAAATGAACATATTAAAAAATCAAATTTTATTATTTGAAAAAATTCGAAATTCAAGTAAAGATATACTTACTTTGATGGAACTTTTAAGGACATTTCCAACAAAATAACTTCATTTGACAACTATGAGTTTTGGAATCACACTTGCGGTGTTGGCATTACAAAATTTGATGGCATTCCCAACCTTAACTAGTGCAACTATCATGGCCTTCACCTATTCCCCTCCATAATTTAGTTTTATCATCATATAAACTTGTATTAATCATTTTTTTTTACATTCTCCTTGAAATAAGTGTCTATATAGGAAGGACATGGAAATTCTAAAAGATTATTATTCTAGATCCTAGTCATAATTAAGGAAAAATTTAATGATCTATACTTATCTAAAAGTATATAAACCTTTGTCAATTTTACTATTGCTTAAAATATTAATTATAAAAAGTTTGGAGATATTCTTTTTTAATAGAAAATTCATAAAGTTAGTGTTAAAGAAAAAAATTGTGAAACCATTTCATTGAAAGGGTATAGATTACCAAAATGTATTATTATTCTTTATTTTTAGTATTTTGAATTTAATTGAATAAATTTCATATATTATAATAGTTGGATAATGTAAATTAATAAAATCTTTGGAAAAATTAAATATTAATCAAATATAATAATTTTGGTTTTAGAAAACAATAATATTATAACTTTTCCTTGTAATCTTTGAATAATAAAAAATAACATTATTACTATATCATCATCATCATTATTATTATTAGTGAATAATTATATTATAAGGTTATTATTATAATATATGAAAAATACATAAATATTCAAATCACAATTATTTCAGTCATCATATTTAATTATTTTTGTTTCTAAACATGTTTAATAAACATATTGTATCTTGTTGGACAACAAACAATTTACCTTGAAGAAGAGTTAAACACTATATGGCATTAATGGTTATAAAATTTTGCAATCACAATCCAAATTAAACGATTTCATAAAAGTAAAGTTAAACATTATATGGAAACTGTAAATTTAAATGAATGATACATCTGAAATTTAACTTAAAAACAAAGAAATTGTTAGCAATGTTGATCATTAGCATACTCATAATACATTTCATAAATCAAACAATAACAACCACAACATTATATGAAAAACATAATATACATGAGCGATATACATATGAATATACATGTCAAACATACATCTCAACAAAATATACAATAAAAATGTCATATATACATCTTAAGTAAAATATAAAACAATCAATATACATGTCAATCAATACCACTGCTAGCTAGGTCCACCACCTGATCCATATGCTTCAGTGTCTCTGCTACCAGAGGTAGAGGGTTTATCAATAATAACACCAGAAAGAAATGTCTACATAAGTGCACTATCAAATGTCTCTCTGTCAATATCATCAACATGTGCAACAGTACTCGATGTGAACATATTTTACAAAGAATAAAAATATATTAGATGCATCTAGAGGAGGAGGAGGAAGATGATTGGTGGATGATGACACATGTGGAGAAGAAGGAAAAGGATCAATGGATGGTGACAAAAGTGGAGGAGGAGGAGGATTTGGCATGGATGGAGTAGGAACATGTGTAGGGGGAGGAGGAGGATCAAACATGGATGCAAGTTTAGAATCATGTGGAGGTGAAGAAGGAGTATCTGTGGATGGTGCAGTCAAATCATGTGGAGGAGGAGGAGGAGGAGGACTATGTGGTGGAGTAGAGGATGTGGATGGGTCTACCGATGAACAAGATGGAGTAGGATGATGAAAAGTACCCCTCATCCTATCAATAAGGTTAACGACATTGAAAATATGATGCATCAACAACATCATGTCATGAGATAAACTCCTCCATATCATAGAGAGATAATGTACCAGAAATATGTCTCTAATCGGTGTAGGTGTTGTTCCTGAGTCTGTACTTAAGGCTTAAACGTACAGTGTCAAGGCATCCGAAAGTATGATAAAGGTTGGCAAAAGATTATACTAACCTTCAGTATAGGAAACTAGTGAGGATTTCTACGTTCTCGCCGTCTAGCTTCCAACTGTTCCTGGATAGTAATATCCCGCTCAATGGCTGCCCATGATTGTTCCAATTCGTCCCGGGTGACCGCGGTTTTAAGGATTGTGTCAAAGATATTTAGAGTGATATGTATTTGATTAGATAGCCTGGGTTGAATGTTAGGTTGATTTGCTACAGGGACGGTCATTTAGGAATGATTTTAGTATGGAAATGTTTTTTTTTTAAAAGAGAGAATTTATTTGTTGTTTTAATTCGGACGAAAATAAAGAGAAACCTTTGCATGAAAAAACGAAATAAGAATACAAATTGAAGGCCCTTTCCTGTAACTATGTTGTTTCCGATGAAAATAACGAGAGATGGGAGAAAACATTAAGCTGTAGATGACGCGAAATTCCTGTCAGTGGAAAACTCACGTATACACAGAAGAAGCAATTGACATAAACATAATTGACCTAGTGTAAATAAACATAAAATTCTGTAAACGTAAATTGGTCTTACACCTGCTAATAGCTGGTGCAGAGGAAAGACAAGAGACGATTACAGAAAGAAAAATTGCAAACCTTTCACCATAGTAGTGGTCGTACTAAATTACAGTGATACACGTCAATTATGTAGAGAAAAATGAAAAGAAACAAAGAACATGACGAAACAAACTTGCAACACAGTCGTGACAGGATCGAGAATCTTCAAATTGCTTGTATTAACTCCTTTAATGCAAAAACTCTCTTACAATTAGTCCACAAAAAAGTCCAGCCCGAAGATTTCTGCTGAATTCCTCTCGTTTTTCTCCTTTGTGTCGAGAGAAATCCGATCTGTATTCATCTGTCTCAGCGCCTCTGTGTCGCTTCCCATCTCCATTCCTGATTGCTCACCATTCATGGCATTGCAGGCTTCTACTAACGAATTTGTCACTTTTTGAACCTGCTCTTTGCTTAAAGCAATAATCTGTTCCCAATTCTTTAACAAGATATTGCCCCTAGTCTGTTCGGCCATGGTGAGCCCGGGAGGCCCTGAAAACCTGTTGTTAGTCGCTATAACTGCCTCTTGAAAAGAAATCCAAGCTGTTTCTTTCTTTGTTAATCAGATTCTCAGAGATTCGATGTATTAACAAGCAGTCTTCTCGAATCTCTCCTGCTTTGTTAAGCAGACTCTGTTGAGCAGAGGAGRTCCTGCTCYGAATATCAGTTKCTCGGGATTTAACGATATCGATGTYAATTGCCTTGCTTTCTGCGACCTTTAGCTGAGCCTGCAGCTGTGTAATCGTATCCCTCTGTTGGCCCGATTGTACCCGACCACTTCTGATTGTAGAATTTGCTTGTTCCAGCTTGGTCTTGAGGACTTCAATTTCTTTCTTATCGGCCAATCGGGCCAGCTCTATTTCTCCGCTTGCTTGACTCTATTTCTTCTGCCAAGGCTACTCTAGCCTCAAGAGTCTTGATCAAACGATTCTTTTCTTTGAGTTGGCTCTTTAATGCCCCAACCGAGAATTGATTTATTGTCGCATACGCTCCCAGTGTCCCTGCAATCTCCGTGGCAAATTCATCTTTCCTTTTGTTCATCCCATCAATCATTACTTTAAACCTTTTGACAGCTGTTCCTTCCTCCTGGGAGAACTCCCTCTTTACAACTGCCTTCCTCTTTTTGTCAAAGAAGAATTCATTAGGAGGGAGTTCTTCTGCCCTTATAGGTCTCAGTTCTTCTCCGAAAATCCATCCCTCCTGAATGTTTCCTTGTGTTGACTGTAAAGGGGTGACAGAGGTGATAGGTTCCCCGATTTGCTTCGCAGCTTTCTCCGGTGTGTTGAGTGGTCCTTGCCTTTTCAGGGGGTCAGGGGTCTTCGTTCCTGCCTCTGGATTCTGTCTTTATGGTGGACCTGTGTCTTTTATTTCCTTCTCCGGATTAGGTTCCTTGGGAGGACCAGTAGTTTTCTCTCCTGTTTCGGGATTTCCCTCCCGTTATGGATTCTTCTCCTGCTCAGGACTCTTCTCCCTTTCGGGATCCTTCTCCTTTTTGGGATTCTTCTCCTGCTCCCCTTCCTGACGTTTTTTGGGGTTAGAGGTTTTCCCCTCAAAGCTTTCGGCCTCCTTTCCTTTATTTTTGGAAAGTCCCAGGCCTCCTAGCACCACAAGAAAACCTTGTTTCCTATGCTCCTGAAATTTTAAAACCGAGGCCCTGTCTTCGGGTGCTAGGGATCTGATTCGAAACTGCACCTCTGAATAGGACCTCGCCCCTCGGAAAACATCATCCGAGGGTGAACATTCATGCTCGAACCTTTTTAACCCACAATTCCCTAAATGAGTGCTCACAATTCCCTGAGGATCATGCTTCGTGTACTCGATAGAGACTAAGCTTAAGTTTTCTATGGCTGCAGCTTCAGCCCTGGCGTGTCCAAAATATAATAAGGAGTAGGAATTTAGCCGAATAGGGAAAGATGACCATACCTTTTTTGCTGACGCTTTGAGCTCTTTGCTCACTCCGCCGGTTACTGTTTGCCGAGCGATCTCGTGACAAGCTAGCTTGTCAGGAATGAATAGTGGTAGCGCCAGAGGAGGAACAACAACTACAAACACTCTCAAATAGGATAATTCCTCTTCCACGTATCAGTCAGTGATATGGCTCAGATTCTGAACGATGCCATCTGATATGCGGGGTGGAAAAAGACCAAAAATGGTGATGTGCAGGGGCACCATCACCCAGTTAAAAATCTCATAAATAAATTTGTTCGCGTTATTTTCCCACAGCTTCTCGTGGTACTCATGAATAGTATTCTCTTGGGTTGGACTCCAAGCCCAATTCATCAAAGGGAAAGGCGTCATGGATCATATTGCATCCATGATATACGCGAACATGTAGAAACCGGATGGCTTCCCTGCTGCCTTCTGCTCCTGGTACTCGGTGATCCTATTGAACAAACTATCAGAGAGCATTTTTGCCCAATTGAAAGAGGAACCTTCTACTACCCGAAAGATGAGGGGTACCCATTGGACGTAAAAATGAGCGGTATCCTCCAACCCGAAAAGTCGACAAGTCATCATCGCCACATACCTATAGTTTGGCTCCAACAAAGAAATCGAATACACACCCTCGTTGTTCACCCTGAATGTGGAGGAACGAGATACCCAATCTTTTATCAAACCTAGCATAGCTTTTTCAAATTCTTCGCACTCCTTCCTTTTGAAGTCTGCCAGGAATTCTTTGCCATATGTGCATTCAGAGGTCGCTGGGGCCTTATACATAGACTGGATATGCTCGGGCCTAAAAGTCCCAATCATGGCCTGTCGGTCATTCACAATAGTTCTGGAAGGCAGGTCGATGTGATCCAATGCCCATCGGATCATATCGTAATATGGGAGCAACCGAGGTCTGGTTGCAACCAGGTGCATTCTCGACTGAACAATTGTCTTGTACCTAGTGTTCATGTCGTCCTTCACAATATCATAGTTATAGTCATCAGAGTCTGAACAGTTTACTGACTCGGATTGCAGGATGTCTGTAATAGAAGACTAGGTAGATACTGAGCCGTCCGTCCGAGGTGACGTATCTGAGACGTTATCCGAACCCTGTGCTGCGACTTCGACATTTGCTTTAGCTGCTCTCCTTGGCGCCATAGCTGAAGCTGGTGTTTTCGTTCTTCTGTGATAAACCTGCGTATACATGCAGAGGCTAGTTCACTCGGAGAAAGACTTGCTCTATACGTTTAATAAGAAATGTTTTCTTTTTAAAAAATAAAATAAAGTCTCGTATATATTTTGAAAATCATGTACCTTTGTCATGAGTCCGTCAAATCGCAAATAAAACCAAATTAATTGAAAAAATCCGATCTTATTTCCATCGTGGATTTACCCTAATTTCTCATTAATGTCATGAATATTGGGCGGCTTGACAGGTACTCGGGTTATGGAGAGTAAATGAATAAATACCTCGTGAAGTGTGCCAACCTTGAAGCGCGGGACGTAATCCGTTTAAATTTGAAGTATTACA
Organism: Picea engelmannii; assembly: GCA_009831015.1. Lineage (NCBI taxonomy): Eukaryota > Viridiplantae > Streptophyta > Pinopsida > Pinales > Pinaceae > Picea > Picea engelmannii. The sequence continues at coordinate 246,636 of ML802272.1, forward strand.
AATCTTATTGACTTTAAAAAACTCCTTCGCCTTTCGTTGCATCGCGAATTCTGTTTTCGCGTTTTGACCCTTTAACTCGCGATACTGCGAGGGCCAATTTTAATGTAACCAATGGGAATCGTGATTGGTGGGTCCTTAATGATATGATTAATTTAATTGCCATATCGCGAATCGAGAATTTGAAGACAACTTTTTAGGAGAATGATATGCGGAGTCGCTATATCGCGATGCGGCGATAATTTGGCTCGAATTAAGAGGAGGAAATCTTAATTTAGGAGACTAACTAATCTTGCTATAATTATGTCACAACTTCGCAAATCGTAGTTTTAGACATCTTAATTTTATGAGAGAAAAAGCCGAGCGGCGATGTGCCGAGAACCAAGTTTAACCGTGGTTAGTTTTTTAACCTTGGTTCTTGACTAAGGTTTATCAAAAAGGTTTATCACGTTCTCGGCTCTCGGAGTCGTAAAAACAAAAATTTAGGGTCGACGAATGCCGAGGCGCGAAACCCCGATGATGTCTAATCAAGGGTTAAAGGTTTTATACTATTCTTTTCTTGGACGAAAATTAGAAACGAGTTCACATCCTCGCGACTCGGGACTTGTGAATTCAAGAAACGAGGTGTCCGACCCGCGACATCCCGAAATAAAACCAGAGAGCGAACATACTTGCGAATAATGGATCTTTTTTGAACGTGAAAAAGCATTGCTACTCATGCGACAAGATTTGAGAGTTTTATGAGTTCGGAAAGAGAAGAAAACGACCTTAGATCTTAAGTATCAAAACATTGAAAATTTGTGCGAAGTGAAAAACAAGGGCGGCTCCAACAGTAGGTACCAATCCATGAATAGTCATGACACCACATTGTTGATCCACCACCTCTATCTAGATTCTTTGATCTGGCCTGCGTGGCATGTTGGGTTTTTGTACTAGAGGTTGGTCCTTTGCCTCCTGCGTCTCATCTTGTTGGGGAGACTCATCCTAAACATATGTACCAATATCTGCAAAACAATAGATAAGAATAATAATAAAAATAATATTGAAACACAATGTTACAATAAATTACATGTGCGTTAAATAAACAAAAATATGCAATCAAATTTATCAAAACATAACGATAATATTAACTCTCTCATCTGGTAGCTCAACTACTATAAATTCGATGTTTATCCATCATCTCTAATCCATCCCCGTGTATGGGTACTATACAATATCTAGGACATGATTGTCCTCACTAGCCAATAAATCACATACATTGCTATCGATCAGAGCAATGGGAAACTTGAGTTGGCCCTTCTTGGGAAATAAATACCCCCACATGGGAATACACACATCAAGAATAGTCCTAGTAGTAAATAAGGGTATTACTGGCCGAGTGGCATATACCCTCTCAAAAAATAGTGTAAGTTACTTTGACGTGAATGGGAATAATATCATCCCATGTAAAATGACATGACAATGATCTAATGCAAAACAAAATTGTCTAAAACAATCTCTCACCACTTAATCAATGGGGGACTCTGGAATAAACTATATTCATAATGAAACATAGAGAAACTAATGTGTTTACCATTAGAGCTATAGTGTGACATTGTCGATATAATAAGACACAGGCACCTAACCTCCTCTCTATCAAATGAGCGTATCCACAACTAACCACCAGGAACATGGAACTATGAAGAGGAATGAATGTCCAGATGGACATACCTCCTCACATATTCCAGTTAGGCCTCTCTTGGAACACCTTGCAGTGGCTTAAGGAAATGGGGCAAAGCCTACCCCCTCCTAGACAACCCAATGATTAAAAAAACATCCTCCTCTTTGGGATGATACGATAGATCAAGACTGACCCTGAACTCCTGTCACCCATGATCCCAACGAAGGATCAACTATTGTAACAATGAAGAGCTCCCCTTGAGGGATGTACCCTCTTGATAAAACTTGAGGAGGCAAAATCCCATCAAAACAACATGTGTTTGATTTGAAATAGGGTGAGGAACAACTCCATCTCCCTCTCCCTGGCCTCCCAATCACACACAAATGTGTGCGTCTCGACCTATTATTGTTGATGTTGCTCCTCCTCTTTTCATCATCATTTATGATTCAAATAAAAATTACACACACACATATAAATAAAATAAATTGAAATTATAAAACACACACATATATGAATAACCTGTATTTAAAAAAATAAAAAAATATTGGTTTTTGCAATTTAAAAAAAAAAAGTAACTGGTGCACCTAAAAGAGATCCTACACCCCACCTCCAGTGCTATATATTAGACAAACACCACCACCATGTGGTGTTGTTACTAACATGAACCGGTGTGCCACGTTTCTTGTCACACTGCCACACATTTTTAGCGGTGTGTCCCATAAGATGCACCTCACCATTAAATTGTGAAATAATTGACTCGATGTCGTACTCTTTACGACATCGGTGCATTTTTTTACCTAAAGGAACCACTAGGTTAAATTGTTTCATTGCAACTAAAGTAGTGTGATGTATTAATATGAATGCATCGATGTACTTTATGGTGTGAAAATTACCGGTGCACTTTGTTAAAATGAAATCATCGATGCACCTATTTTACCAGAGTATCGACATGTTGTTTAGTAGTGCATTATCTTACTAATGCCCTAGAAGCATGCCCTTACAGAAGACACATCACTATGCTTATTTTTCAAAACCTATTGTAGTGCATACTATAAGCATTTACACAATGATTATCCATGGTTATTGTCACACCTCCACATATTTTAGCGACGCATCAAATAATATGCACCATTCTGGTGGATGATGAAAAATTCAGCCCGGTGCCTTGCTCTTTACAACACCGATGCGTTTGTTGGACATATGGACACCACTATGTTAAATTGATTAATATAAATTGAAGCGGTGTGATGTGTTACTATTAATTCATTAGTGATATCATGGTATTGGTGCACTAACTCTTTTTTCATCGGTGCATTGTAAAGAATAGAGCACCGGGTACGGGGCATCCAATGAGATACCATATAATGTCAGGTTGGTCAATATTGGTCCCAGTGCAGTTCTGTAAACAACACTGGTGCATTTTCTTAAAATGGTTTCACCGCAACGTTAAATTTTATATATCATAAAGTTAGTAGTGCGCTTAATTAAGTGGAATGAATTGGTGCAGGGATAAACCAATTATTCATCGGTTATGGGGCGTTCCAAAGGACACACCGCTTTGTTTTTAAAATTTAACCCAATTATCTTCCTTGAATGACACCAGTGTGTATGTTTATATTAGATGCATCAGATGACGCTTACTGTGAATTTAAAACAAGATGCACTACTTTGGGGTGAGCTGAAGCGTTTAGGCGCACTACGTGGAATTGGAAAAAAAATTGAAAAAAAATCCAAATTTTAAGCTAAATTCAAATTTTAATTGCATGAAAATGAAAATAGGAAGGTAATAAACAATTTACCTAGCCTCTTATGTCCCGAGGAGGCATGGTTTCACTGTTGATAGGAAATGAAAATTCGTGGTAATTTCCAAAATTTGGAAATGTGTGGAATCTACCAATGGAGCTATCCAAGTTGTTGTAGAGCACCAAAAACATGGCATCTTTGGAAGGAGGGTGAGCACTGATTCTTTATTGAGATTTTGGAAGCACAATATGAAGTGTAACAATGAAAATTGGTTTGGTAATTATTTTTTATTTACCCTAGAGTGGTGTGCCTGATGACAATGATGCACATTAGTTCTTAATGGTCAATGACACTAGTGCGCTTTTATCGGTGCTTGTTATTTTTATTCTAATGAATGATGGTTCTTTTAAACATTCAAATACCAATGCTTTATTTTTTATGTGCACTCTGATGCGTATGCATTGAGTAAAAAACCTCTACAAAACCCTCCAGTCACCTGCCTCCACTAACAACCTCTGCTATAAACAAATAAGGGATATATTTTTCGGGGAGGTTCTATAAAAAAAAATGCAAGAAGGTGCTCTCCTTGTATTGTTGGTAGGACCTCCTATTTGGGAACATATTTAACCTCTATAAATACAACATATCAACTGTAAATAGTCTTATTAGTTTCTAGGTTCCAAAATTTATAGGCTATTATACCATCCTTATCACCAATAAAGATACAATTTTCAGCTTTATTATCTATCTTACTCCTATTTTCCTTTGATATATGTACATAAACATAATAGACAAACAATTTGAGATGTTCAAGAGAGGGTTTCTTACCATTCCATGCCTCATGTGGATTTTTTTCTACCAATGCTGATGAGGGTGATCTATTTCCCATATAACATGTACTACCCATTATCTTTTCCTAGAATTCCTATCCTAACCTAGTGCCACTAAGCATACTAATTTATTTTTCCATTAGTTTCATATTCATCCTTTATACAACCCCATTCTATTAAGGTGTGTATGGAGTATTATTTTTCCTTACTATACCACACTTCTTATAGAATTCCTCAAATTCATACTCGTAGAGCTCTCCACCATTATTTGTCCTCGACACCTTTATTTTCTTCTCTCTTTGATTCTTTGAAAGACCCTCAAACTCTTTAAATTTACCAAAGACCACATATTTCTTTCATAGGAATTAAATCTATGTATACCTTGAGAAATCTTCAATTAATGAAACATACTACATACATTTACCTAGTGATGGAATAGGCACATGTCCAAGAACATCACTGTGTACTAACTCTAATATTACCTTTTCTCTTGTAACACCATATTAGAATCTAACACAATTTTATTTACCATATATGACATGTTCAAAGAAATCAAAATATAGTGTGCAATCAGACATACCTTCAACCCTACCCTTACTGTGTAGTGCTCAAAGGCCCTTCTATAAAATATGTCCCAGTCTTTGATGTCACATCATTGTATTTTATCTAGAGACTGTAGGGGTTTGGTCTTCTTCATTACCACCCTCAAGAACAACAAAATTGTTACAACCATTACTGATAGTGCTTCCCAATAGCTTGTACAAAGTTCCATTCCGAACTCCCCTCATCAACACCATTGCTCCTTTAACCATTTTATATGTTTCCTTTTTTAACATAATATGGACACATGCATCATTCATCTTACTTTCACATGTCAAGTTTTTATCCAAATATGGAATGTGAAAAACCCTATGGAGTGTTCTAATCCTTCCATCCTTGAGAAACAACTTGAATTTTCCTCACCCTATGATTCTTGTTGTCGATTCATCTCCTAGGAAAATGTTACCTACATTATACTTTTCATATTCACAAAACCACTTTATATGGGGATTCATATAAAAAGAAGCACTTGAATTGATTAACCATACATCATGAATTGCATGTGTGCTTGAAGAATCCAAGTACACATCCAATCCTTCCTCTAAGGAGGTATTCCCTTCTACAGAAGGAACACCATCAGATCCCTTCCCTCTCTCAACACTTTTAGATCTAAAATCCTTCTTTTAATTCCCATTTTTATCACATTTCGAGCATTTCCTTAAGGAGTTTTTTGGAGATTTGGATCTACCTCTAAATTTAAATCTCCCACTTGAGGACCTATTTTTATTTATATCCAATGTCCTCTTACAAATAAGGAATCCATTCTCTAATAACCATGAGTTTCCTCCTCATTTCTTTTGATAAAAAGGATGAAACCACATAATCAAACCTTAATGTGGTTGCATTACTCCCAATAGCGACAACCAAACTATCCCGTGAATATATGTAAATAACACAGTAAAAGAATGCACTTATCTTCATCATAAATTTTAATGTTGACAAACAAAAACTAACTTACCATAATATTAAGGAATTTAGATTCCCTATCATTAAGTCTCCATCTTTAATTCTCAAGAGGTATAGCTTTTTATGTAGGAAATGTTTGTTTACTAAGTACTTAGTTTGATACAAAGCCCATAAATTATCCCATAATGCCTTGGTTGTAGCTTCTCTTGAGACATTTAGTAACACTGAATTTGAAAGACACAATCGGGTTGTGCTCTTTTCTTTCTTATGCAAATTCACCCAATATTTCGTTGACATACCCGTAGGTGTAGTACTAGTATCCCCAGTGACCCATTATTCTTTGTCTACCAAAATATCCTCCATATTCAACTTCAAAAGCTCAAATATTTTCCCATTAAATTTCTTGATATCTATTTTAGAACTACTCGACATTCTCTTTCAGTGCAATAATGACCACCATAGAGCTCCCACTGAAACTAGGTTTATCACATACCCAAGATAAACAAAACCTTAGCAAAAAAGGCATCCCCTTGAAGCCAATAACTTCTATGATACCACATGTTAAAATCCGAGAGATAAATATTAAATACAATACAAGATCCATGCACATAGAAATACCAACAAGCACATAAAACCAATGTTTACCTTGGAAACCCTTAACTGGGAAACCAAACACTCAAGATATATATCTTTATTGACCTTATAAAACACTAGGTTGCTTGAGGCATCTTACAATGGAGTTCTTCAAGCCTTTCAGTGGGCTTCATCATATCAAATACCATAGGAAAATAACATGGGTACCCAATAACATGGGCCCAAAAACCACCAACAATAAACCCATCAATGACCATATCAAGGCTATCTTATCTACTCTATGACCGAGTCAATATTAATCCAACAAAATTGAAAATATAACAACCAAATCTTGGTATGATAAAGAGTGTAATACTGCTATAAAATCCATTAGGGGTGCTTTTAATGAGTCCTTTAAATCTAACAAGATACATAGATACAAATCCATAATTAGACGAGAAAAACGATACTATATAAATAGAAAGAAAGATAATCTCTTACACCTATCCAAGATAAATTGTAATAAATTCTAGAGGAAAATTATGAATCATAAAAATAAATAAAAGAATATGATTCCCTTGAGGAGTTGGACTTTCTACCTTAAAAATATTTACAAATCCCCAAATGTTGTGGACTACATTCAAACCATTTCTATAAAGGAATAAGTTTTTTCAATAGAAGACATAGAATTGAAGTTAAGTAGCTCACAAAATGGAAAGCTAAGGACATCTAAGGCTACCAAGTAGAAATATTAAAAATTCGAGGGCCTATCCTCATCCTTCACATCCACAAGCTATTCAATTTAGTAGTCAAGCAAGGATTCCCTAAACTATGGACTCAAATTTTCATTGTACATATTCTTAAAAGTGGGGATAAAAACAATCCATCTAATTATAGGATAATTATGATCATCCCCATTCTAGCCAAGTTATATGGAATTAGTTTCGAAAAAAATATCAACATATGGCTAAAAATCCATGGAAAAAGAGATAAAGGCCAGTCATATTTAGGAGTTATCATTCAGCTATATACCACCTTGTTATACTTAGGGTCATTTCTAAGGAGTGTCGCAATAATAAAACCAATCACATGTGTTGTTTCATTGACTTTAGAAAATCTTTTGACATGGTACCCAAGACTAACTTTAAGAGATAAAAGTTCATTTTGAGTTGAGAGCTACTATGTGACAAACCTTTCAATTACCTTTTAATTATCTGAATTTCAATCTATCATGCACTGTATATGAAAAATAATCTTGTTGTTTATGCAAAATTTGTAGTATGATAATGTTACAAATCAAGCATTCAAGGACACTTGGATCAAGTCACCAGATTATGCTAATTCTAAATTGCATGAAAGTAAATGTCGAACATGCAGGAAAGGAAGATCACTCTTGTGGAAATAAATCATTCTTGCGGAAAATGAATCACTCTTGCAGAAAATAAATCATTCTTGAGGAAATTGAAGCTACACTTATGAAATTGAAATTGCACTTGCTAAATTAAAGTCACACCACAGAATCAAAATCACACTTTATGGGAATTGAAACACACTTGTTGAATTGAAATCACATTGAGCATGAAAGTAAAGCTATGCTATGTCTTAATGGTGATTGATTTCGGTATGCTAAAATCCTTGTTCACAACAACCATGTATGGATTATTAATCATAAAACTAAAAAAAAAATAATGAACGAAGGTGCAGTTGCAAGCAGAGTTGCAACAACAGAGCTAGAGCACAAAAAAAAGGATTTATGGTGACTCGATTTGCAACATAAAATAATCACAACACAAATTGCAGCAAATATATTCACACAAATTGCAGTTTTAGAATAGATCTAAGATGAGTTCTAGATTATAATCGAGATCACACAATGCACACTTTATAATTCGAATTCAATGAGTTGTAGTAGAAAGAGAAATATAGAAAGATGAATGAGTTGCAGCTCACTTGTAAAATTGTATTCCTTCAACTAACGGTTCAGAAACTACATGGATTGTAGGTAGTCCACATAAAGTTAAGTTTATACAAACAACAGTTTAAATCATGGATTTGAATCTACTCGAATCTCTGATTCCAAATATGAAAGCAAATCCACACAATGCACTTTTATATTCACAATTCTAGGAATTGCAACAAACTGAGAAGTAACTATGAACGAGATTCAGAAGTGAAACAAGCTACTGAATTATAAAAATAAAGAATGTAACTACAGGTTCTAAATTTACAGACAATACATGGCTAAGGAGGGGGCCCTACCCCCTTAGATTAGGCACTGGAAGATTAATTCATAATCATAGAAACACTCAACATATCAACACACGAAAGAGTGAAAACAAGACAATAATTATATTATGAAAACGTTTGGAAGTACAACAACAAATGTGAAATTACACAGAAAAATTGTCCTTCTCCCTAAGATCTAATATCTTGGATCCTCTTATAATACATTCATAATCTAAAATCATACAAGAGACAGATGGACAACCATGTGGAGTAGGTTTTTCATCCATTATCATTATCTCTAGGAAAGGTCAAGTGTTGTTTATTTGACGGATGAAACAACATATTCATTTAGGATCTATTTTGTTTGTTGATCTCTTATTTGAAAAATCATGATGGGACTAATATGTTCGCGGAGCTTTATTTAGAAATACAATGTCAAGCGAACAGTCACATGCCGAAGTGCAACAACTGTTGTTTGGTAACAGAACTGCAACTGGCTCGATTCTATCTGGGATGTCAGCAAGTGGGTCTTTGGTAGCTATGTCGGATTGGAATAACAACAACAGAAATATCGACAGAACTGTAGCAACGATGTTTCACCTTTTGGAATCACAACAATGTGTGTTGCAGTTGCTTGGAATCACATCAACAATATTGTAGTTGCTTGGAATCGTAGCAATGATGCTGAAACCTTTGTAGACCTTTTCTGCATAAAAATGTCAATGTAAAGAAACAAAAAATTCTATGGAAGATATGAAATAATAATCATAAAATGTCATAGAAGCAATTATATGGAAGAGACGTCTTAGAAAGGAAATAATGATCAAAATGGTATGGGAAAAAGTGTTAGATGGGTGCTAAAAATGTGTCAATTTAGGGGCCTATCATCCCCCCCAGCCCAAAACTATTGCATTTCCTCAAGCAACTGTCAGCTAATCAACTAGAGAGATCAGGAGTTCCATGGATTTCAATGAAATTTCCTTCTACCTCCTCTTCCTCTTTGTTTCCTTTTTCAAACTCATCTTCTATTCCTGTATCCTTTGTTGGTGTTTGTTCATCCTGAGTCTGAATGCTTATTTCTAATGTTATGGCTTGTAGGGTCTGAATAACCTTTTCCTGAGTTGGGCCTTTTTCTTCTAACTCGATATTGGGTTCCCCTACATCAATGGAACTTGTTGCAGAGAAACCTTTTGTCTTAGGTTTCTTGTATTCAAGTTCATCTTTCAACAATTTTACATATAATTTTAGCTTTTGATTTTGCATGCATAACATTTGATTATCTCTAACCAATGATGCATAAATAGGAAAAATGTGAAGAATATTTACCCAGTTTCGAGTAATGTTGGAGTTTTTTGAAGGTCCATGTTGATCCTTATTCCTTGGGTCTTCAATATATGTTCCTATTGGTTCAAGTTGTGGAGCGGTTATCTCTGTTAGAGGGATTGTTGCTAGTTCTTGCGTTGTAGCAACGAGCTTGGACTGATTAATCTCTAGTGAATGAATTGGTCGGTCCTCAATAATACCCAACATTGGTTCTTGTCTCAAAATGGGGATCTCATGTTCCTAGGAAATGGAAATTTGTTCTTCAAGAGGACCCTCCATTAGTTCTTGTGTTTTAATGTGAGTCTCTTGTTCTTGGGCAATCAAAAATTCTTGTTGAAGAGGACCCTCCAATGGTTCTTGTGTTTTAGGGGGAGTCTCTTCCTCTGATTCCTTTTTATATGTTTGAATAATTATCGTCAATCCTTCCCCAATGCTTGTTGGCTCTGCAATTCTTGTTTCTTCTTCTGTTATTGTCTTCATTGTTGGGTTTTCGTCTGAACCTAGTGACGCCTGAGTATTAGATATTATTTCTTATTGATTTGTAGCAGTAATTTCATCCCGAGTTGTAGCGGAAGTAGAATGCTTCGTTTCCATATTCTTTGGGACTGAGGTTTGTCATTTTTGATACCCTTGCAGTCATTTTGTGGCCAGTTGATTGCTAAGGACCTCAATATCACTTTTGTGGGTTGCTGGTGGATTTATGTTCTGACCCATTTTTTTTGTCATCCTATTAGACTTCATTTGTTGCAAAGTAGCAACAACCATTTCTTCTTTGGTTGGTGGTGGAATCACTACTGATAGAGGTGGTGCCATAAGTGCAACGATTGGAGCTTCGCTAGGCCCGAGCAGTGGTTGAATAATTTCATTCCAGGTTCATTTTTTCTTCTACAAGGCATGTTCGATGATCAATTTGATGAGGTCGTGGTGCGTGACAACATCATTGGGGGATTTTACCCTTCTGACCAGTGTTTCCATTGGCTGCAGAGTGTGTAATATCAAATATGGCATGTTAAGGAGGTAGTCGTGCTTGATATGGTCGAGGAGTCTAATATGTGGTAGGTGGATGGTAACACTAGAAAAATAGGGATGCATCCGAAAAGGAGTGTGGTAAGGCCTATCGATCAAAGCCCATGCCTCTCTTAACCAAATCTTCTCCTTCTTCAAGAAATTTTCAGATAACATCCAGTTGTGGAGTTTGTCAAATGTACCAGTGTTCTCCTATTTTTCGTAGCCCAATTGCTTCAACCACTGCTTCCTTTGTTACTTCAACCTGAATTCCATCCACAACGGTTTTTTCACATGTGATATTGATGGTGAACTGCAAGGAAATCCCATCATCATACCCCTGCAACTTCTTAATGTAGTCAATCCATCCTGCCTGTTGGAATATTTGTCGAATATCATCATATGCTTCAAGTAATAGAGGGTTGATAGGATCTCTTTGTATGAGTGATACTCCCATGACATTCCTTCCTTTGCTAATCCATGATTGACAATTACACTTGAACTGCTATCGAATTGGGTAGAGGATCCGAGAGTTGTAGTAATGCAAATGGAAATAGTGGCGAGGGGTGGCAGATAATGGAATGAAAGTTGAAATTAATAGTAATAATGCCACTTTAAACGAATTATTGTAGTTTTTCATTAGAATTTGTACCTTTCTTCACTTACCTTGGGAAAGTGCATGGTGGCGATGTGTCTTCATGATTGTCTATCCCATCGCTGATGGAGTTGAAACAATGGAAGTTGCGTGTCATGAATGTGACATAATTGGAGTTGCAATGCTATGAAAGTGAAATAATAGTAGAGTTTTTGCATATTTAAAATGTAGGCTCAGGTGATATTCATATGTTGTGAGCATGAGTTACAACATCGGGGGAATGGGGGAAAGGGAAAGTTGCACAGGAATTGTAGCAATGAGGGAGTGAGGGAAAGGGAAAGCTGTGCAGGAAATGCAGCAATGGAAAAAAGAAAGGGAAAATTGCACAGGTTGATTCTGGGATGTTAGCAGTGATGAGAGAAAATGGAAAAACAAAAACTCATTTACAATAAGAGCTACACGCGAAGTCACAACAGTGTGATCTGCGATGACGGAGTTGCAACATTGAGAGTTGTGGCAACCTGTGGTGTGATCAATAAGGAATATGGAAAGTGGGAGTATGGAATGGAGTTGTGGCCACCTTAGTAATGGGAAGAAGTAGACAAAAAGGGGAACATGGCTACAAGTGAAGTTGCAGCTCTAGAAAAGGGAATTTTGAAACATATAATGGGACTATGAGTGAAAAATAGTTGTGCAGGGAAAAGTGCAATGAACAAAATTGCATCAATAGGAACTGCAACAATGGGAGTTGCAAAAACATTGTTCTTCTATGCATGTCTTGAAAAAGAAAATAATTAGAAAAAAAAAAATTGTTGAGAATGGTCCTGACATAACCATCTCAAAAACTGGGAAGTTCCCTTCTCACAAATTTTATTCTTATTATTTTTAATTTATAATTTATTTTATTTTATTTATTTATTTTATTTAATTTAATTAATTTTTTTTATTTTTTTTTATTTTTTTGAATCCCTTTTTTTATGAAAGTAAGAACATAATGGGTCACCCAACAGGGGTTTCCCCTTTGTGTACAATCTCTAGATTATTATCGAGTTATCCAATCGTAACTCTTTTCAGAAAGGCTTATTTGGACAAGAGTTTATGATAGAGTTGAAGCATGTGTCCATTATCCATCAAAGGAATTCTATTTTCATCTATTGTACATAGTTTTATGGATTTGCTATCATATATTGTATCGATCTCGTATGGATCGAGACATCTGGTGCGAAACTTCCCTTGGAAGTCCTTGAAACTGTAGTTGAATAATAAATTTTAGTCTCTAGCTTTAAATTTATTCTTCTTAATGAACTTGTCATGCAACTGGGCTCGTTGATGCTGAATCATTGTTGTGCGGTGGAGGGAGTCCTGACGAAGTTCATCTAATTCATTTAGTTGAAGTATTCTCTGTTGTTGAGCTTCAATTAAATCTATTCCAAGTTGTAGGGTTGTTCTTATTGTTTGGATCTCTGTCTCAACTAGTATAATTACCCTCTTTCCATACACTAACTCATACGAAGTGCAACTGATAATAGTTCTCCATGTCATCCTTTAGTCCCATAGGGATTCAAGTAACCTATCATCCCAATCCTTGAGGTGTAATCTAAAAATTTTGGTGATGATTGTCTCAAGGATCTTATTTGTTCCTTCTACCTGCCCTTTTTCTTGTGGGTGATATGGAGCGGTAACCTTGTGTTTTATCCTATATTTTTCCATCAAATCTTTGAGAAGCCTATAAGTGAACTACATTCCTCCATCTATGACAATCTCCTGGGGTATTCTAAATCTGGTGAAGATATCTCCATGAAGAAATGCCACCACTGCTTGATCTGTGATGGCCAAGAGTGCTTTAGCTTCCATCCATTTCGTCACGTAGTTTGTACACACAAGGATGCAAGAGTTATGATGGGAGGTAGTTTTGATTGGCCCCACGAAGTCCAGGGCCCATTTTTCAAAGGGTTTCAGTACTATATGTGGTTGTAGAGACATCTCATATGATTGCACGGGTCTTCCCATGTGCTAGAAGCTGTCACACCTTTTGATGTATTCCTAAGCATATTTGAATATCATGGGCCAATAGTAACCATGGTGTAGTACCTTGTACCCAGTCCGCTTATTTGCAAACTAGCCTCCACATGGGTTGCCATGGAAATATTTTAAAGTCTCATGGATCTCGTTCTCTCGTACACATTGTCTGATGATTAGGTATAGACCTATGTGAGAGAGACAATTGTCGATCCAAGAGAATCTCCAACTTTGTTTAATGATCTTCTGTTGTTCTTTTGGAGAAATATTCTGTGGTAACCTACCTACAACCAAATAGTTAGCAATATCTGCAAACCATGGAGTGTTAATGGAAATCACAAACAGGTGTTTGTTAGGAAAATAATCTTCTATCGATGGCTCATATTCGTTAGATGTAAGTCTATAAAGGAAATCATCCACTACATTGTCTTTCCCTGGTTTATCTAGGATGGTAATATCAAATTATTACAATAAAAGTGACCACCTAGTGACTCTACCATTAGTAATGGGTTTTTTCATTATGTACTTAATGGCGGCATGGTCAGTGTGAAATACTATTTTGTATCCCATAATGTAATGACGAAACTTGTTAATAACATGTATTACTGCAAGAAATTCCTTCTCTGTTACCATATAGTTTAACCCTGTTGGCGTAAGATTCTTGATGATATAACAGATTGCATACATATCCTTTCCTTCTTGTTGACCTAGGATAGCTCCAATGGAAATTTCATAAGTGTCAGTAGAGATGTGGAATGGGAGGCACCAATCCAACCCTTGTAATTCAAGAGCTCCAAACACTTTAATATTCAATTCATTTAGTGCATGTTGGCATGTATCTGTCCATAAAAATTCACAGTCTTTAGTCAGTAAGGTAAATAATGGATGAGCATTTTGTGAATAATTTTCAATGAAATGATGATAATAACCAGAATATCCTATGAATATTTGTACCTATTTTTGCGAAGTTGGACTAGGAAAATTTAGTATTACCTTGATCTTTGCAGGATCCACAGGAATTCCTTTTGCTGAAATGTGATTCCCTAATACAATACCTTCAATTAACATCATATGGAATTTTTAATTATTGAGTGTAACATGAGCTTCCTTACATCGTATAAGGGTATTTTCTAAATTTTCCAATGCTTGATTAAATTCATCACCATAGGTTGTGAAGTCATCCATATAGATTTCTACACAATCATGTATTAGATCAGAAAATATACCTATAACAACTCTCTGAAAGGTGGCATGTGCATTACAGAGTCCAAATGGTAGAACATAGTAAGTGAATGTACCCCATGGACAAGTAAATGCCATTTTATCTTGGTCTTCTGGTGCTATATGTATTTGTGATCTGGATTTTATGAGTAGAACGAAATAACTACAGATTATTACCAGATGCTTAACACAGAATAACAGAGATACAATAAAACCAGTTTTCTATTCAATAAGGAAATAAGATGAAACTGTAAAATGCAGCGGAAAACAAGCATGCTGGAATGGTGGCGGCTTATCTCTGAGAAGAGATGTGACGGTTGTGCTCATTCGCAATAACATCATTAAAATGAGGCTCTCAAGGCCTTTTTATAATAAACATGAGTTTCAAAAACCCTAAACATCTAAAAACCTAACCCTAGGAGATGAAGCGCCAAAAGTCATGTGGGCCTCGTTTGGGTAAGTCAGTACATCAACTTCCCGAGGTCGTAACTTTTGCATACGATCTCTGTTTTAGGCATAGTATAACCCATTGGAAAGATCTATCTGAGGACTACAACAATTGCAAAAAATTTCATGATGAAAATTTGCAATCGCAATATACCCCAAAAAACATCGTTTAGGGCCTCAAAACTACTTCGGAAGTTCAGGACCCGAAAAACTACTAAAAATAGTAAATTATCAAAATTGCTAGAAAGTTGTTTTGAGCCAGCTAGAAAAGGTGGGTGGCCACCGACATCCACCTGGATCAATCCTCCATCCTTAGGAAGAAATGGTCTCCATTGCGTTGAGTTCCCCCATCAGATGAGGAAATTTCTGTTGAATTTGGCCCCGGGTGAGCCACTTGCCTTGGTGCAGGAGCTGCCCTACTTTGACAACTCGATAAAGTTGGATCCTTTGTTGTCGAGTGTCCTTGATCTGTGTGTCCAAAATCTAATCACTGGATGCCTGTTGTATGCAGTCAGGGTTGAGCTTTGTTGGTGTCAGTTGTTCTGCTACATCTGAGGTGTCTAATAATGGTGGGAAATAAGGCCGAAGGAGGTCCACGTTGAACACTGGGTGCAGGCCAAGGAAAGGATGAATGTTGAGTGCAAAAGAATTATCCCCTACAGCCTTGGTGATGGTGTATGACCCATAATGGAGTGGGTGAAGCTTTCGATGGAGTCCTGTAAGGCGTTATTTCTGCAAGTGCAACCAGACTTTTTCACCCACTTGAAACTTATGTGGAACCCGATGTTGATCATGGTGTTGCTTGTACTTGTCATTGGACTTTTGTAGGATATCCTGAACTTGTTGGCATATGTGATGGATCCTCTCAATGAACCGGGTGGCTTTTTTAGCCTCAGTTGGAGCAGGAGAGGAGTCGGTCGAGGTGACTGCAAGGGGAAGTGCAACATCTCTGGGACCCAATGGCTGGAATCCCAACCCCACCTGAAAGGGGTTGTGGCTGATTGAGCTATGCAGGGCTCGGTTGTAGCTATGTTGGACATAGGGAAGGCTCTCATCCCATGTGCGAGGGTGCTTGGAATTATACATGCGTAGGATATGCACGATCATTCAATTTACAACCTCGGTTTGGCCATCTGTCTGGGGGTGGAAGGTCGTGGATTTGGTGAGCTTGGTGTCCAGTAGTGACCAGAGGCTCGACCAGAATGTGATGAGAAATTGACTGTCCCGATTTGAGACAATGGTTTGTGGGATTAAAAAATGTACCCAGACTCATTCAAAGAAGAGATCGGCAGTGGCTTCTGTTGTGATGCTCTTCTTGCAAGCAACCAGAATTGCCATCTTAGAAAAGTGATCGACAACCACAAAAACACAATCATTTCCCCTCTTGGTGGATGGGAGGCCCGATGTGTAGTCCATTGAGATGGATTCCCATGGTCTGTCAGGAGTAGGAAGAGGTGTGTACATGCCCTGTTTCTTAGTGGTTGGTTTGGAAATAGTGCAGGCAGTGCAAGACCTGATATACTTGCTGACCTCCTATCGAAGTTTCAACCAGTAGAAATGTTTTTGTAGCATCGCCACTATCATTTCAACACCAAAGTGTCTTGCTACCCAGCTGTAGTGGGCTTCCCAAATCATCTTTTCTCTCTCACTTGAGGGAACACATATATGGCCCAGACGACACAACAACCCATCCTGAAGATGGAAATTATCGACAACTGCCTTTGCACCCAACATTTGGTAGGTGGTGGTGAAGTCTGGGTCTGTCTCATAGAGTTGGGGCCATCCAGAGGTCTCATGGCTGCAGGATTCTAGCACTATGGTGAGTGTCGCAACTGGTGGTCTGCTGAGGAAATCAATGATGTGGTTGGTGCTTCCTGTTTTATACTTGATGTTGAGGTGGAATTGATGCAAGTATGTGGACCACTTTTGATGGACGTCATTCTGCAATTTTCCCTGATTCTGCATGAACTACAGTGGCTTATGATTAGTGTGGATGACTGTCTCCCTCCCAAGAATGTAATGTCTCCACTGGCGGTAGGCTTGCATAATGGAGTACATTTGTTTTTCTTAAGTATGATACTTACGGAAAACATCTGATAATGTCGCACTATGATAGGCCACGTGGTGGCCGTTCTACATCAGAATGGAACCCACAACATAGTCTGAAGAATCAGTCTCAATCTCAAAGGGTTGTCGCAGGTCTGGTAGTGAAAGTACTGGGGCTGAGCACAAGCACTGCTTCAAATCATCGAATGCTTATTGTTGGGGACGGCCCCATGCAAATTTCTCCTTACCACCACCCCTGGTTATTTGGGTGAGGGCCCATGCAATATGGGAGAATCCCAAAACAAACCTGTGGTGGAAATTGGCAAGGCCCAAGAAGCTCTGAAGCTCAGTGAGTGTGGTTGGGGCTGGCCAGTCACGGATGAATTGGATCTTGGCTAGATCCACATGTACGCCATGTTGATCAATGATGTATCCTAGCCAATGGAACCTGTCCATGTTGAAGGAGCATTTTTCCAAGTTGGCGTATAGCTTGTGTTGCCACAGGGTGTGCAAAACCTGCTGAATATGCTGCAAGTATTTGACCCAAGTCTTGCTATAAATGAGAATGTCATCAAGATACACCACTACAAAAGTATTGGTGAATGGTCGCAGGATATCGTCCATCATCCTCATGAAAGTGGCTAGAGCGTTTGTCAGACCAAAGGGCATGACCAACCATTCAAAAAGGCCTTCCTTTGACTTGAAGAAGTTTTTCCATACATCTGTCTATTCTATCGGGACCTAGTGGTAGCCAGACTTCAGATCAATCTTACTGAAGTATTTGGGCCCCATGAGTTGATCAAGGAGGTCGTCGATTCAGGGAATCGGGTACTGGTTTCTGACTGTGATTTTATTCATATCCCGATAATCAATGCAAACTCACTAGGTTCCATCTTTCTTCTGTACCAGCACAATTGAGCTCCCACAAGTTGATGAGCTAGGATAGATGTGCCCCTTGTGGAGAAATTATTGGATATGTCGCTTGATCTCCTCATTCTCTAACACAGAGCGATGATAGACTGGCCCATTAGACAACGATGCGTCGGGGGTCAGATCGATGGGGTGCTTGACTTGGCAATGCAGAGGTACCCCGATAGGTGAGGAGAAGATATCCAAGTATTCTTCCATGACCTTATCTACTTGCTTCTTCTGTGTGGAGAGGTCGACCGCAAAGACCCTAGATGTGGCTATGATTTTTCTCTCATTCTGAGAGCGAATCACAAAGAAGACAAACTTCCTCATCTGAGAGATGACCTTCCTGCATTTCTTAACAGAGATCAAGCAAATAGCACTAGGTGGGGCAGCCTCAAGTATCTTGTACAATTTCTTGTTCAAAGTAAGAATAAAACTACGAGGCCTAGTGATCCGGATTATTTTCGGCACGAAATAAGAGCGGATATATAATAAAGAAATGCATAGAGATATTGAAGATATTCAATAATATAACATAACTGTATCAGAGATGCAACCATAAACACAGATATACAATAATACACGATTTCTATTAACGAAATAAATGTACAGAGACTGTAAGGTACAGAGTGAAAGACTCGCTAGAATGGTGGTAGCTTATCTCTGAGAAGATAGGTGACGGCTACTCGCATCCATGAGAAGATGATTACAATGAGGCTCTAGAGGCATTTTTAAAAAAAATGGGAATGCCAAAAGTCCTAGACATCCAAAAACCTAACCCTAGGAGATGAAGCGCCAAAAGTCATGTGGGCCACGTTTGGGTAAGTTAGTACATCAACTTCCCGGGGCCGTAACTTTTGCATACGATCTTCGTTTTAGGCGTATGATAGCTCATTGGAAAGGTATCGTCGAGGAGATTCATTTTTTGGGATAAATAATGACTTTGACTATCATTGAGAACCTATATCTTGAAAAACCTTTATTTAGGCCCTCAAAATGGCCCGGGAAGTTAAAACCTGCTAAAAATAGTAAATTGCCAAAATTGCCAGAAAGTTGTTTTGAGCCAGTTGGAAAAGGTGGCTGGCCACCGATATCCACATGGATCAATCCTAACTCCTTAGGAAGCAATGGTCTCCATTGCATTGAATTCCCAGGGGAGACGGAAAATCATTTGCTGGATCTGCATCTAGGTGAGCTGCTTGTATTGCTGGAGACGTCGTGCTGCTTAGTTTGTCGAAGTCTGTCATGAACCTGTTGAAGTTGAGGTTGTTCAACAAGTCGAGCTACATGAGAGGAAGGTGCACAGAAGGAATCTTTGTTCTTTGCTGCAACCTTGTCGACCTGCTTCTATTGGATAGAAGGTGCAGGGGGCAAAACTGTAATGGTTGCAATGTCCTTCTGTTTCCCTTTCGAACAGATTGTGAAGAAGCTGAATTTTGCAATATGAGATACTACCTTGTGACACTTTTTAGGTGGAACAATAGTTGGAACTACCTCTGGTATTCTGTAGAGATGACCCCCCGAAGTAACAATGACACTATGGGGTCGAGACTCATAAACAGCATGGCGCTTCCACATATATGGTTGGTCCAAGAGAACATCACAGACATCCAGTGGGGCAGCATCACATAATACCTCATCCTTGAAGGGCTGGATGCCATATGACAATTGACATCGATGGCTGACACGAAGATCTCATCCTTGGCGAAGCCACCCGATCTTGTATGGCTGTGGGTGTGGTGTTGTCGACAATCCCAATGGTTTGATGACCTCTGTTGAGATGAGGTTCTTTTGGCTTCTGCTATCAACAATAAAATGTAGCGGGGTCCCCTTTACCCACATCTGTGAATGAAAAAGGTGCTCCCCCTCTTCAGGATTTGTTGGTTCTTCTGGTTGAATTGCTGCGGTCGCAACAATAGCAGTGGGGTCTGCGTCAATGATCTGTCCTTTACCAGTATTTTCATAATCAGATTCTGAATCAGGGTTCGGCTCCTTGTCTTTGATCTCAGCCACCAATGACTATTTTGAGCGACATTCATCAGTGTTGTGCCAGGGGATTTTTTGGAAATCACACCATTTTCCGGTGTCCTTCTTTGTCTTCCCATGACCCTTCTTTTCCTGTGTCTTGGACTGGTTTTCTGAAGACTGTTTGTTAGGGCCGTCTTTGTCATACTTTGGTTGTTGTGGATTTGCAGACCCAAATTCCTGTTTGTTCTGGTGCTTAAATTTCTACTCAATTTTAACAGCATATCGATAAGCAACACCGAGTGATGAGATGTCCAGAAAATCCATTTCAGTTTGGATGTATCTGTGTAGAGCCCCACGGTATTTCAGAACCAAATGTCGCTTGGAGTCTTTGATACCCAGCTTGGTACGCAAGGTATGGAAGGTATTAGTGAACTCCAAAACTGCTTGGCCCCTCTCTTGCCGCAGTGTGGTCCATCTCATGTACTGGTCCTCATAGTTGCCAATAGGGTAATACTGTTCTTTTACCGCATCCACAAAAAAATCGCAAGTGGGATTGGTCCCATATATTCCAGACTCCTTTGTGGAACTTTACTCCCAGTAAGTTTCCCACCAATGTTTTACATGAGGGAGAGCTTTAAGGAGTGCAAAGGCGATCTTTTCTTTGTCGGAAAAATTGTGAACAGAGAAATAACCTTCCAACAGAGTTAACCAATTTTCTAGGGCTTCTGCATCTATCTGTCCTTGAAATACAGGAATATCAAAATTAACCTATACCTTGAAAGGCGAGGTGCCTCCAAAGTGGTCTCTTGATGAAGATGCGCCTGATGCTATCGGCAGGCATTGAAGGATGTGGGAAAAATTCTCCATCATTTCGTCCCTCTATCATGTGAGAACTTGCTCAAGAAACAGACTGATAGGATCGTCTACTCCATCGTTTTTCTTTTCTTCAGCCATTGAGGGTTTCTTGGGTGTGTGAGAGTGATTGTGCTCAAGAGAGACAAGCTCGAGACCCAACTTTCTATACTCGGACCTCGTCGGGGACATGCACTGAAAAACGATCAAGAGCAACCTGCTATGATACCACTGATCCGGATTATTTTTGACACGAAATAAGAGTGAGATATAATAAAGAAATGCACAGAGATATTGCAGATATTCAATAATATAACAGAAATGTATCAGAGATGCAACCATAAACATAGATATATAGTAATAGACGATTTCTATTAATGAAATAAATGTATAGAGACTGTAAAGTACAGAGTGAAAGACTCGCCAGAATGGTGGTAGCTTATCTCTGAGAAGAGATGTGACGGCTACTCGCATCCATGAGAAGATGATTACAATGAGGCTCTAGAGGCCTTTTTACAACAAACGGGAATGCCAAAATTCCTAGACATCCAAAAACCTAACCCTAGGAGATGAAGCGCCAAAAGTCATGTGGGCCACGTTTGGGTAAGTTAGTACATCAACTTCCCAGGGCCGTAACTTTTGCATACGATCTCCGTTTTAGGCGTATGATAGCTCGTTGGAAAGGTATCATTGAGGAGATTAATTTTGGGGGCTCAATCATGCCTTTGAATATCATTGAGAACATTGATATTGAAATACCTTCATTTAGGCCCTCAAAATGGCTCCGGAAGTTAAAACCTGCTAAAAATAGTAAATTGCCAAAATTGCCAGAAAGTTGTTTTGAGCCAGTTGGAAAAGGTGGGTGGCCACTGATATCCACCTGGATCAATCCTTTCTCCTTAGGAGGCAATGGTCTCCATTGCATTGAGTTTCCGGGGGAGAGGGAAAATCATTTGCTAGATCTGCATCTAGGTGAGCTGCTTGTATTGCTGGAGACGTCGTACTGCTTAGTTTGTGGAAGTCTGTCATGAACCTGTTGAAGTTGAGGTTGTTCAACAAGTCGAGCTACATGAGAGGAAGGTGTGTAGAAGGAATCTTTGTTCTTTTCTGAACTTTGTTGACCTACTTCTGTTGGATAGAAGGTGAAAGGGGCAAAAATGTAGTGGTTGTAATGTCCTTTTGTTCCCCTTTCGAACAGATTGTGAAGAAGCTGAATTTTGCAATATGAGATACTACCTTGCGACACTTTTTAGGTGGAACAATAGTCGGAACTACCTCTGGTATTCTGTAGAGATGACCCCCCCAAAGTAACAATGACACTACAGGGTCGAGACTCATAAACAATATGGTGCTTCCACATATATGGTTGGCCCAAGAGAACATCATAGACATCCAGTGGGGCAACATCACATAATACCTCATCCTTGAAGGGATGGATGCCATATGACAATCGACATTGCTGGCTGACATGAAGATCTCGTCCTTGGCGAAGCCACCCGATGTTGTATGGCTGTGGGTGTGGTGTTTTCGACAATCCCAACTGTTTGATGACCTCTGCTGAGATGAGGTTCTTTTAGCTTCCGCTATCAACAATAAAATGCAGTGGGGTCCCCTTCACCCACATCTGTGAATGAAAAATGTGCTCCCCCTCTTCAGGATTTGTTGGTTCTTCTGGTTGAATTGCTGCGGTCGCGACAATAACAGTGGGTTTTTCGTCAATGATCTGTCCTTTATCAGTATTTTCAGAATCAGATTCAGAATCAGGGTTTGGCTCCTTGTCTTTGATCTCGGCCACCAATGACTGTTTTGAGCGACATTCATCGGTGTTGTGCCAGGGGATTTTGTGGAAATCACACCATTTTTTGGTGTCCTTCTTT
>ML802272.1:275026-303892 GCA_009831015.1 Picea engelmannii
GGAGATATAATAAAGAAATGCACAGAGATATTGCAGATATTCAATAATATAACAAAAATGTGTCAGAGATGCAACCATAAACACAGATATACAGTAATACACGATTTCTATTAACGAAATAAATGTATAGAGACTGTAAAGTATAGAGTGAAAGACTCACTAGAATGGTGGTAGCTTATCTCTGAGAAGAGATGTGACGGCTACTCGTATCCATGAGAAGATGATTACAATGAGGCTCTAGAGGCATTTTTACAACAAACGGGAATGCCAGAAGGCCTAGACATCCAAAAACCTAACCTTAGGAGATGAAGCGCCAAAAGTCATGTGGGCCACATTTAGGTAAGTTAGTACATCAACTTCCCAGGGCCGTAACTTTTGCATACGATCTCTGTTTTAGGCGTATGATAGCTCGTTGGAAAGGTATCATCGAGGAGATTCGTTTTGGGGGCTCAGTAGTGCTTTTGATTATCATTGAGAACCTCTATATTTAAAAACCTTCATTTAGGCCCTCAAGATGGCCCCGGAAGTTAAAACCAGCTAAAAATAGTAAATTGCCAAAATTGCCAGAAAGTTGTTTTGAGGCAGTTGGAAAAGGTGGGTGGCCACCGATATCCACCTGGATCACCTAGAATCATATACAGCATGACATTTCCATAAATAAGGTTGGCCCAAAATAACATCACAAAATTCGAGAGGAGAAACATCACATAATACCTCGTCTTTGAAGGGCTTGATGCCGTATGACAGTAGACATTGTTGGTTGATGTGGAGATCGCTTCCTTGGCAGAGCCATCCAATGGTGTAGGGTTGTGGGTGCGACGTTGTTGGCAGGGCCAACTTCTTGATGACCTTTGCTGAGATGAGGTTCTTCTAGCTACCACTATCAATGATGAAGTGCAGTGGGGTACCTTTTACCCACATCTGTGAATGGAAGAGGTGCTCTCCTTCTTCTGTCTCGTCTGGTTCACCATTCTGGAGCTTGGTGGTAGCAACGGTGGCACTGGGTTCTGTGTCAATGATCTATCTTCCTCTTTCTGGTTGACTCAGAGTTAGAACCTGCATATGATTCAGAGCCTTTCACTTCAGCCACCAGCGTCTTATTTGAGTGGCAGTCGGGAGTGTTATGCCAAGGGCTCTTATGGAAGTCGCACCACTTCCCGGTATCTTTCTTTGTCTTTCTGGTGTCCTTCTTTACTTGCGGCTTGGACTGGTTGTCCTGATATTGTCCATATTTTCTCTATCCTTTGTTTTGTGGGTTGGAGCTGCCCTTTCCTGGCTTTTGTTGTGAGGGGTTCCCCGGCCCAAATTGTGGCGTCTTTTGTTTGAGCTTCTGCTTGATTTTGACGACATATCGGTAGGCCACACCCAAGAATGAGATGTCCAAAAATTCCATTTCGGTATGGATGTTTCTATATAGAGCACCGTGATACTTGAGCACCAGATGTATCTACGAATATTTGATACCCAGTTTCGTGCACAAGGTATGGAAGATATTTGTGAAATATGGTACTTCTTGGTCTCTTTCTTACCGCAGTGTGGTCCATTTGGTATACAAGTCGTCATAACTTCCGAAAGGGTAGTATCGTTCCTTAATAGCATCCCTAAAGGATTCCCAGGTGGTCATGACTATAAATAATGAGGGTTCCTCTATTTCCTTTTGCTCACAAAAAATTTCCCACCAATCTTTGACATGGGGAACGACTTTGAGGAGTGAAAAAGTAATCTTTTCTCTATTCGAAAAGTTATGGACAGAGAAATACCCTTCTAGTAGATTCGACCACTTGTCTACAACATCTGCATCTATCTGACCTTCAAATATAGGAATATCAAAGTTTATTTGTACCTTGAATGGGGCGGTGCTTCCGCTCGAAGAAGATGCATCACCTGTTGGTAGTCGTCGAAGGATTTGTGCGAAATTATCCATCATCTCGTTCCTTTGTTGCGTGAGGGCTTCCTCAATCAATAGTTTGAAAGGATCTCCTGTCTTATCATATTTCTTTTCTCCTTCCATGAGAGGTTGCTTGGGTGTGTGAGAGCTTTTGTCCTCAAGAGAAACAAGCTCAAGACCCAAATCTTTGTACTCCGACCTCGTTGGGGACATGCATTAAGACGACAAGGAGAAGACCGCTCTAATACCACTGATCCAGATTTTATGAGCAGAATGAAATGACTACATATTATTACCAGATGCTTAACATAGAATAACATAGATACAGTAATACCGGTTTTCTATTCAATAAGGAAATAAGCTAAAATTGTAAAATGCAACGAAAACCAAGCTTGCTGGAATGGTGGCGGCTTATCTCTTAGAAGAGATGTGATGACTGCACTCATTCGCAAGAAGATCATTAAAATGAGGCTCTCAAGGTCATTTTACAATAAACAGGAGTTTCAAAAACCCTAAACATCCAAAAACCTAACCCTAGGAGATGAAGCGCCAAAAGTCATGTGGGCCCCGTTTGGGTAAGTCAGTACATCAACTTCCCGGGGTCGTAACATTTGCATACGATCTCTGTTTTAGGCGTATGATAGCCCATTTGAAAGATCTATCCGAGGAATACAATAGTTGCAAAAAAATTTATGATGAAATTTTGCAACCGCAACATACCCCAAAAAATGTCGTTTAGGGCCTCAAAACGGCTCCAGAAGTTCAGGACCCGAAAAACAGCTAAAAATAGTAAATTATCAAAATTTATAGAAAGTTGTTTTGAGCCAGCTGGAAAAGGTGGGTGGCCACCGATATCCACCTGGATCAATTTGATTATATCCACTGAAACCATCAAGGAAAGAAAACTATTTCTTTCCTTCTAATGTGTCTAGGACCTGGTCAATAAAGGGAAGCGAGAAATAGTTTTATGTGTAGCCTTATTAAGTTCACAAAAGTCTATGAAAATCATTAATTTATTCCCCTTTTTAGGTACAATGACAAGAGGGGAAACCCATTGACTATCAAATATGGGATAAATGAAGCCAACACTAAGAAACTTTTGTAACTCATCCTTGACTATGTCTTTCATGGATGGATTCATCCTATGTTGAGGTTGGTGGATGGGTCGGTTTCCTTCCTTGATATAAATGTGGTGTGTGCATAGATAATGATGTATTCCCTTCATGTCAATATAACTCTAGGAAAATGCATCAACATGTTTTTGTAATACTTGTATCAGTCACACTTTCTGTTGTTTGTTGAGCCCTCGGTTAATTTTCAAGGTTTTTCCAGGGGAAATTTCTATATTTTCTAAAGGGGAATGTTCATGTTTTTGTGGTACTTCATCTTCTACAGGTGGGGTATATTCTATAGCGAGAGAATATTGAACCTTAGGATGCATTATTTGGTCAAGGATGTGTGAGTTGTTTGAGAAGGAGGAGGAGGCTATGAAATCATTGATCTCTTCATTCTTTGTTTTCTCCCTAATCGATAAATATTGGTCTATGGAGAGTACTTGATGAGCCTCTTCCTCATCATCCGTATATTCTCCTTCAACCAAAAGTGGTGGGTCCAAATATATACTAGGATTAGCTAGAGAATAGAGGGTTAATTGTTTCTTTGAAGACTTATGAGAGATAGTCATGTTTCCTAATTTACAACCGATATAAGCATCAACCATGGCCAACCATGCTCTCCCCTCCCAAAGAGGTATTGGGATGGAGGACCATGAAATATGTGAGATATTCCCATGAATCCACAGATATTACTACATCTTCTAAGATACCTTATGGTTTAATGGTTGATCTGTTGGCTAGTTGAAGGACAATGGGGGTTTCTCTAAGACCTGTGAGTCCTAAAGCTTGCATGGTTTTTCATGTCATCACATTAATGGAAGCTCCTAAGTTGATTAATGTGTTATGAATGAAGGTATTTTTAATTTTCACATTAACAAAAAGAATTCTAATATCAAAGTATTTAGCTGTAATAACCCCCCCATCATTAGGTTAGACAGTTTTCCCATGACATGCACAGTTTGAGGGTCTTTTCATTCTACCAGGTTTCTGAATACAAAGTTCCCGTACCACTTTTGAATAAATATGTACGTTTTTAATGGCTTGAAAAAGAGGTATTTTCACACACACATTTTTTATCTCTCCCAAGAAATCAAATTCAAGTTGAGTACAAAGCTTCTCTAGGATTAACCTTTTAGGATAGGGTGGGTTATGAAATTGAGGATGGGAATTATAATTTTTTGAAGATTCCTAAGATTGTACTTGTTTTGACTCCTTATTTTGAATATACTCATTAAGATATTTAAATTGAGGATTGGTATTTGGTTATCTTCCTCCCAGGTCGAAGGTGAATATCATTACAGTCTAGGGAGGAGATTGAATAGGTCAGGAAGGTAGAAAGTCTATAAACTTGCATTGGTTGGCTTGGACTTTGATTATCGGGGTTAGGAATGGGTTGTGTAGGTATTTTTGGTCGAAGGGGTGTGGAAGAGGATGCTTACATTTGAGGAGGGGGAAGAAGTTGCATGGGTAGTTGTGCCATAATTGTTTGAAGACCTCCTAGATTTTTTCTCCACACTTGTTTCCATAACTGGTTTGGGGGAGTTGGAGCTACCAATTGTTGTGTTGGCATACCCCATGGTTGAAAAACATATTGCATAGAAGGGTTATTCCATTGTGAATTAAAGTATTGAGACTGGTCTTGAATCATACCTTGAGGTTTTGGTGGCCATGATCCTTTTTGTGCGACAAAGCATAACTGTTTTGGTTCCTCAATCTTCTAATGGATAGCCTTCAGTCCAGGTAAGGAAGGGAATTTACACGTTTCATGACTTCCACTACATATTCCACAAACCTCAATATGATCTAATGGACTTTCCTTCCATGGGTGCCTTTTTATACATGTTGGAAAAAGATGGCCAAAGATCGTTCTGTTTCTTCTTTCTTCTTCCTTGTCTACAAGGTATCCAATTGAGAGATTAAGTTGCTAAGAAGATTGGTATTGAATTTTTCCAACATGTTCCTGATCTCTACCCTTGTAACACCACCCCATGACTTCCATTGCGGATTCTGCAAACCTCAATCTGGTCCAATGGGCATTCCTTCCATGGGTGATTTTTTCTACATGTTGGGAAAATTATGGCCAAATCTCATTATGTTTCTTCTTTCTTCTTCCTCATCTACAAGGTATCCAATTGAGAGCTTAAGTTTCTAAACATATTGGTCTTGAATTTTTCTAGCATGTTCCAGATCTCTTCCCTTGTAACACCACCCCCAATAGTCTTGTCAGTTCTTTCTAAGATGTCTCTTGGTCCTCTGCATGTCTTTGATTTATCTTTGGAATGTCTATGACAAAGGTATATGATGGTATCATATTCCAACTGAGAAACATCTCCTACACTCACCAGGTTAAGTAGTTCTATACATTCGTCTCGGATTCTCCTTAAGAGAAAGACCCTTTAAGTCTCAGGAGACAAGTCCCCCTACCTATACCTTTGGAGATTATAATGGAATAATTTTTCATAGTCTTAAAGGATCTCATCTTCATGTTGTGTCATCCAGAATACCTCCTCTCTTCTTTCTTTATTGTTTCAAAAATATTGGTATTTCTCCAGGAATTTCTTGGTCATTTGGTCCCATGTGTGGATATTTCTCTTGCCAAGGGCCATGAACCACTAGAATGTGACATCCTTAAGTGTGGTAGGAAAAGTATTTAATTTATGAGCATCTGACGCATAGTCATAACTCCTGCAAAGTACATCAAATTCAAAGAGGAAAGTGTCAGGATATTATTTTGATAATCCATGAAAAGAAGCCAAGGCAGAATGAGGAATGTTCTTCATCTTAGCTTCCCGTTCTAAGTCTCTGATTGGAAACCCAAAGGTGGTAAGTTCTTCTTTGAAATTTTCATTTTCTATTTCTTTTCGAGAGTTCCTTTCAAGTACTTCTAGAAAGAGAGTTCCCCCAAAGGTATGTTGCTCGTTGTCTTGTTCTTAAAAAATATGAATCTCTTCGTGTAAAGACTTGTTGTTCTTGATATTAAACCTAAGGCTTAAAGAATAATGTCAGGAATCATAAATATAAAGGGATTTTTTTAAAGGTGCTTTTACTTCCGTTAGTTATATAAGCATAAATCCTCAAATGAAAATAATGAAAAAATAGGACATAGGTCGTAATTTTCTGTCTGGGTCGATTTATAAAATTAATTGATATGAGGGAAACCTACAAAACTATTAAACAAAGTGAGGCATCAATGCAAGATGAATCTTACCTTGTTCACAGTAGAAGAAATAAAAGAATGCACCCTTGTAAGGATATGAGATACAGTAATCCAAGTAGCTCATAGGTCTTGTATTTACTTATACTAAATACAGAGGAAAAATTGTTTGCTTATCAAACAAGAGATAAAATGTGACTACAGTAGTAGTAGTACTAAATTGGAATCACTCGTTTATCAAGGAATAACATAAGGGAAACAAGAAATATGGAATACAAGAAAAGAACATAACTCAAACTGCAAAAAAATTGGAATCCCTGTCTGCACTTGTATTACTTCTCACAAAAGGAGAGTTTTTTCTTATTACACCCAGCAAGAAGCAACCTATGTTCAGTCTTCAGACTATGCATTTATACAAAATGATCTCAAACCTAGGTGGTTGAGATTCTCATAATTCAAAAACAATAAATATTACAATATGTGAAATTTGAAATGTTTCATTTGCATCTTCTCTATCTCTTTGTCTACTGGCAGAGACGTTTCTTTTCTTGTACTCCAGCTCAGAAAATAGTTGGTCCATAATCATGACTTGTGAAAAAGGAGTATACAATTTGTATCATTTGTTCCTAGACGTGATGGATTTTCCTTTCTCGACTCACTAAACACATCTTCCCACTAACTGCACCACCAACCTGGAAGGCTATGTTGTAGTATTTCCCTCAAAAGTGTATAACTTCTTTTCTATGTGGGGTAGCCTATCTTCCATCCTCCTGGCTTCTAGAGATATAGACTATAGGCGTAGACTAAGATTGAATATCCATTTATTTATCTGAGTAAGGTCAACTTGTTTCAACTACAGGATTTCGGCTCGAGCTTCTTCCATACTTGTCTTGGAAGTGAGTTGATGTTTTGCAATATCAATTTGCCCCAGGGATTCAGAGATACTGTCTATTTCAATGTACAATGATTCTTTGTCAAGTGAGGAACAAGATTCTTCACAATATTTCTTCACTTCCTTGGCTAATCTCTTACTTTCAAATATATTAGCCTCCTAGGTTTTAAGTATTATATCACCTCGAGCTTGTTCTGAAAGGGATAATACAGTGACATTGGCTACTTCCTCCTTTGTTGAAGATAACACAACCTCTTGGAATGTCACTCTAGCTTCAGTGGCCTCTCTCTCCTTTATGAAAATATTATTTAAAGAATGGTCTGCCAACCGATAATAATTTTGAATAGCTTCTAGTCTGATAAAATGGTTTTGCTGGGCTGATTCCAACATCTCTTACACCTCCAAGGTCTGGGCTTGGAAAACCACCACATTCACTATTGTGTTCTCAATAGAGTTTATTTTAGTTTGGATTTGTTTTACCGATTCTTCCCATTGAATGGTTAGTTCCCTATTTGCCTGTGAATTCTTATGCATTTCATTGAGACTGATTTTAAGTTGTTGAATTTCCTACCTGTCGCAGGCTCTAATATGCTCAAAACCTTTACTCATATCACTTATGACACTCTGTTCTATAGTCTTTACTTGTTTTTGTAACTGTCTTACCAACAAATCCTTCTTCTTCAATTGTTCCTTTATGTTTCCAACTGAGTATCGGTTTGTTGTGGCAAAAGATGCCACTTTCGTAGCAAACTCTGCTTCTTCTAAGGACTGACCATCATATAACACTTTGTGTCTCTTGACATTCACACCCTCCCTTTGGTGAGTTTCTCTTTTCACAACAACTCTCCTCTTTTTTCTGAAGAAGATTTCGGAAGGGGGTATCTCTTCCACCGAAAAGGCGTAATATATTCTATAAACACTACCTCAACACTCGAGTTCCCTCTACTGGACTATAAAGGTGTGACAGATTGGATAGGGTTGCCTATCTCGGTGGATGGATGTTGCCCGACTGTGTCAGTGGTAGATTTGCCTGGTGTGGACGATAGTTTTTCTTCTCCCTTTTTTATCAAGGCCTCAGCCTGAGCTTTATTTTGATCATTTGGTGGATTTGTCAATGCAGTCTCCCCTTTCTGAGTCAAAACCTCAGTTTTTTCCAAATGTTCTCGAGCATCCTGTCCACTGGAGGTCCATGTTTCTAAACTCTGGGTCTCAACTTTATGTGTAGCTGGAGGTGTTGGGGTTTCTCCCTACAAGACTTTAGGAAGGCTATTCCTTCGATGCCTTTGAAAATTATGAAACTCTATTAATTTGTGTGGAGCTAGAGTTTGGACTCGACTCAAGACTTCCTGATAGGATCTTGCTCCTCGGAATATCTCATCCTATGAGGAATATTCATGTTCATATCTTTTTAAATTGAAAAGAGCCATGTGATTTCCCATGATCCTCTGAGGATCATGTTTCTTGAATTCAATCTTGACAAGCTTGATGTCTTCTAGGGCTGTGGCCTCTACTTTCGAGTGGCCGAAATATAAGAGTGTGAACCTACCAATTTGCAAAGGAAATGTGGGCCATACCTTTTTCTACACTTCTTTTAGTTCCTTACTGATTCCCCCAAGCACAGTTTGATGTGTTAATTCACGGCACACCAATTGATATGGTAGAAAATTCAGCAAGGCATGCAGAGGAAAAGAACATCCAAAAACCCTAATGGAAGAGAAATGATCTTCAATGTACCAATCCATATCTTCCCTAGGTTGGTCACTATTTTGTCAGAGATCCTAGGGGGTGGGAATCCATATGTGGCGATATGCATCGACAACACCACATAGTTTCAGATTTCATAGAAGAAATCTCTCGCTTTATCCTCCCATATCTTTGAATGATAAAAATGTATCGACTCAACACTGGTTGGAGTCTAGCTCTATCCCATCAAAGGAAATGGTGTCATAAAACAAATGACATCCATGATGTATGCTGACATGAAAAATGGGGCAGGTTTCCCCTTGGCTCTCAATGACTGATATTCTATGATCTCTCTAACCAAATTTTCAGATAATATCTTGGCCCAATCAAAGGAATACCCCTCCGCTACTGTATGCATGATCGGTGCCCATGGTAAGAAAAAATGAGCAGTGTTTTCCTTCTCGTAAAGTCTACACATAATCATGGCTATATGCATCATGTGAGGCTCTAAAGAGGAAACACCATATATGTCGTGGTTGTCTTCTCTAAACTTCTCGGGACATGAGAACCAATCCTTGATCAAGTTGGTAGGTTCCTTCCATATTGCGCGCATTCTTTTTGGTCGAAGTCCATTAATAAAGTGGCATTATAAATGTAATTGGGAACTGGGGATAATTTGTACATCACTTGGAAATGTTTTGG
Organism: Picea engelmannii; assembly: GCA_009831015.1. Taxonomy (NCBI): domain Eukaryota; kingdom Viridiplantae; phylum Streptophyta; class Pinopsida; order Pinales; family Pinaceae; genus Picea; species Picea engelmannii. The sequence goes on from ML802272.1 coordinate 284,461, forward strand.
TCGAAAAGACCCAACTGTAACCCTTTGCGAATTGCAGATGGTCCTGGTCGAGAGGTCGACATTCTTCAACGCCCAACCAATCATATCATTATAAGGCATGAGCCTGGGCTACGTTGCTATTTTATGCATCTCTGATTGAGCGAAAATTTTATATTTTGTAGCCTGGGTCTTAGTCTCCTCGTCGCTCAAATCATCTGGGTAGTTGATCAATTCGTATTGTAGGATATCGAATACCTGTGTCTAGTTTTTCATGGTGACTTGGCTTCTGGGTGAAGTTTCTGAAATGACGTATGTGTTTCGGTTAGAGATTTCACCAGATGATTTAGCTTCTTTTCGTGGAGCCATGGTATCATGAGCTCAACACTCTGTTACCTGTCACAGGAAATGCACAAAATTATTATCTTGGAAACTTGTTTTTCTATGAAAACGCAACATGAAATTCAAACTTCAATATTTTTTTCCCTTAATTTCATCAATTTTATAAATACCTCTACTGAACGAAGTATTAACTTTCCTTAATGAAAAATATTTAGGCGATGGTCCAAGATCTTATTTTGAATGATCGTCATAGATCGATTATTAATTTCATTAATTTATGGCGGTTCGCGATTAGAAGTTTGACAAACAACATTTGAATTTTGACAAGTTATGATTCAACGAAAAATTAATCACAAGATAATCCTCATTAATGTGTCCGTTAATCACACTTATCGTTAAGTATATTTCAGGGTTTCAAACCTTGAGAAATCCTATAGTAGTGCAAGATATGACTTCCGAAATGAGAAATCACAAAGTGATTACTTAATTTTAACCATGTTTAACCCTTTAAATAATCATGTTTAACCTCAATTATTTTGGGGTTTCGGATCTCGGGATATTGATAGTTGCTCGAGGAAGGATCCCCGAAATGTGAAATCGCGAAGTGATTAATCAATTGCTAATAATTTTTAATCATTTATTAACCCTGCTTAATGCTTAAGACATTTCGGGAGTTCGGGCTTCACGAATTGGGGATATGATATATGGCGAATACCTGAAATCCGAAATCGTGAAACTATTTTTTTATTTTTCTAATTGGGTTTTAGTTTCTTTTTTGGTATTTATCACTTCATGTATTTGGTAAATTAATTTCATTTAAATATGACAGGTCACTTTTTAGAAATATGCATCAGAGATCAGGGGGGTATACATGTGTGGTGACTAGGATCTGTTAGACGCTTTTCGCGTATCAAGGTTTTGAAGGAGCGACATGTTAACACACCTGAAGCGCGAAAATCCAAAATCCGAAGCCAGTATCTAGAGGTTTTGACATTTTTAACATTTAGGTGGCTCCAAACATTCGGGGAAAAGGGGAAACGTTCGATCAATGGGAGAAATCAATCGATGATGGACCTTGTGTGTGTCTTAAGGCTTAAAAGAGGAAAGATTTATCTTTTGGAAATCAACTTCTAAGTTAAAGTGAAAGGATAGGAAATATATTTAGGTTTATAATTTTATAAGTGTTCCAACAAGACCCTTGGATTGTTTCTGACTATAGAGGAGAACTTTCAAGTTTTGTTTTGGCAAGGTAACTTGTTGTGGGTAACAAATAATTTTCCTGGTTGTTCTCTTTTCCTTCTTGAGATGTTCCTGGAATGTTAGCTTTATGGAGATTTTTGGATGAACTAATATATCTACCGTGTTGATCTCTACTTATGGTCGTAGAAAGAATTAGAAAACATCACATTGAATATTCAATCTCTAGAATAAACAAATTCACACAAAACAATAATGATACTTTCTTGACAGATCCCCGATAACGACACAAAAAATGAAAGACCTTTCAATTACCTTTTAATTATCTTAATACGTAATTCGAAAGTTGTTCATTTAATTATTAATCTAGGGTCATATTGACTTTCGATATGTCATGCATTGTATATGCAAAAGACTCTTGTTGTTTATGCAAAAGTTGCAGTATGATAATGTCACAAATCAAGAATTCAAGGACACTTGGATCAAGTAACCAGATTATGCTAATTCTAAATTGTGCAAAATTAAATGTTGAACATGGAGGAAAGGAATATCACTCTTGTGGAAATAAATCACTCTTGTGGAAAATGAATCACTCTTGCAGAAAATAAATCACTCTTGCAGAAATTGAAACTACACTTATGAAATTGAAATTACACTTGCTAAATTAAAATCACGCTACGGAATCAAAATCACACTTTGCGAAAATTGAAACACACTTGTTGAATTGAAATCAAATTGAGCAAGAAAGTAAATCTATTTTATGTCCTAGTGGTGATTGATTTCAGTATGCTGGAATCCTTGTTCACAACAACCATGTATCGCTCATCAATCATAGAACTATAAAAAAAAAATCAACGAAGGTGTAGCACAACAAAAAGGATTTATAGTGACTTGAGTTGCAACATAGAATGATCACAACATGAATTGCACTTTTAGAATATATCTAAGATGAGTTGTGGCTTATAATTGAGGTCACACAATGCACACTTTAGAAGTCAAATTCAACGAGTTGCAGCAGAAAGATAAATATAGAAAGATGAATGAATTGTAGATCACTTGTAAAACTATATTCCTTGAATTAATAGTTCATATACCACATGGATTGCGGCTATTCCACAAAAAGTTAAGTTTATAAAAAAAACAATTTAAAATCACAAAACTGAATCTACTTGAATATTCGATTCCAAATATGAAAGAAAATCCACACAATGCACTTTTATATTCACAATTCTAGGAATTGCAGCAAACCGAGAAGTAACTAGGAACGAGAATGAAAAGTGCAACAAACTACTAAATTATAAAAATAAAAAATGTAACTACAGGTTCTATATTTATAGACAATACCTAGCTAAGGAGGGGGCCCTACCCGCTTAAATGAGGCACTGGAATATTAATTCAGAATCACACAAATGCTCATCGCATCAGCACACAAAAGAGTGAAATAAGGACAATAATTATATTATGAAAACGTTTGGAAGTACATCAACAAATGTGCAATTACATAGAAACATTTCCCTTCTCCCTGAGCTCTAGTAGCTTGGGTCCTCTTATAATACATTCATAATCTAAAATAATACAAGAGATGGATGTAAAACCATGTGGAGAACATTTTTCATTCGTTATCTCTATATCTAGGAAAGGTCGAGCATTATTGAATCGATGGATGAACTAACATCTTCATTTAGGTGCTCTTCTATTTGATGATTTCCTCTTTGAACAATCATGATGTGGTTGATGTGTTGGTGGAGCTTTATTTAGAACTGCAATTTCAAGAGAACCATTTGTTGTACGAAATTGCAAGTAGTCAGCACTCCCCAGTGTATCGTGACAAGGGACTAATCGCCTTTCATGGATCCTTGAAATATGGCGGTGGTGAGTTTACCAATCACCTACGGGTTTTGGTGTAATGGAATTCATACTACCAACAAATGGTAGTATATTGTTGCACAAAATTGCACTGAGGGGGGATATTGTTGCACAAAATTGCAAGTAGTCAGTGCTCCCCAGTGTATCGTGACAAGGGACTAATCGCCTCTCATGGATCCATGAAATCTGGCGGTGGTGAGTTTACCAATCACCTGTGATTTTTGGTGTAACGACAACCGTACTACCAACACCATCACATGTCGAAATGTAGCAACTGTTTTTTGGTAACAAAACTACAGCTGAACCAATTATATTCGGGATGTAAGAAATTGGGTCTTTGGTAGTTATGTCGGCTTGGAATAACAACAAAAAAAATATCAACCAGAACTGCAGCAACTGAAATGTCGGCTGGAACTATAGAAATGATGTTGCACCTTTCATAATCACAACAACAGTGTTGTAGTTGCTTGGAATCGCAACAATGGTGTTGTAACCTTTGTATACCTTTTTTGCATAAAAATGGCAGTGCAAAGAAACAAAAACTTCTACAAAAGACATGCAATAATAATCGTAAAATGGCATAGAATATGTGAATTGTACCTTGGTGCCAAAATAGAGTCGTTATATGAAAGAGATGTCTTATAAAGGAAAGGATGATCAAAATGGTATGGGAGAAAGTGTTAGATGGGTGCCACAAAGATTCCAATTCAGGGGTCCATCATGTGGTAAGGTTGTATAATAACATTATTGCCAATATTAGGAAGATTGAGGGCTAGTCAAAAGAATTAATTATAATATAAGAGTTAAGCAAGGTTGTCCCATGTCCCCTACCCCTTTTGGCATATACATTGACAAGTTAGAGGGTTATTTGGAAGAAATAGGTTGTGTTATTTGTTGGCACAAGGGTAGACCTAGGGTTCAACTCCAAGAGCGCACCAACAAGCCCTAACTACTGGACCTTTTGGCTACACCTGTGAAGCATATGAAGTCTCACCCAAAGTAGCTATGGGGCGGTCGCAGGAAAGAGATGTCTATAACCAAGAGAACTATCAAGTGGATCCAACACTAGAACAATACAACATGCATATATCACTTATCTTCTTAGATATATTCCACACATCTATCAGATCTACCACAACAATGCAACAAAAATATATCAAGGACAAATAACACAACATCAATCACACACACAAGACATATATATGTGGTTCACCCTCTCTCTAGGGCTACATCCATAGAAATGTGCTTTATAATGTATTAAGATGAAGCATACAATTCTTGTCTACGCTCTTAGCTAGAAGATATTATTTCTTCTTCTCTCTATTTCTCCCCTCCCTGCGCACCCAGCTGGAGGGTTGATCTTCGCACCCAGTTGAATATATTACAATATAGAAGGGTCCCATACTCAACACTTCTCTCTCACCCGATATTACTCACTCAATCACACAACAACAATAGTAACAACAATGACAACAACAACAACAACCCATCCCAGGTCCTCTTGACCACTATTTATACATTACAATCACTCACTGACATCCTTAGTCCAAAACCTAGGTGTCAAAACCTTAGATACCAAAACCCTAGGTGTCTAAAACCCTAGGTCAACTTGGCCCGAGTTTTCAGGGCTTCGCCAACCTGTCTTCCCTTCCTTCTCATGCGGTGCTCCAAAGAATCCAACGGTGGATTTTTCCTCTTGCTGAGTTGCCCATGATCCTTATTCCTTGTTGATCTATCACCCTTGATATCCTCATCGAATGTCTTTCTTCCTTTTACTTCGCTCCATCTTTTCTTCTCTTTGCTCACTTCGACCCAGTAACAATTATTGTGTCTTCCGCGCAGTTCACATTCTTCATTTTCTTCCTCAATCTTCACTTACTTCCATAACCAAGGGACAACATGCCCCCAACACTCACACGTGACTCGTCCCAAGGAAATTTAGATCTGACCTTATTGTTTTACATTGAATTCAGACTGCATAGTGCAACCATTGCTTTCTTCTCTATGCCTCCTCTCCTTCCCTGTGCAGACTATCGTTTCTGTGTCTGGTACCCAGTTTCAACTGCACCTGGTACCTAGACCCTTTTCCTTAGGATTTTACTTAGAACTGCGAGGCAGCTGGTTGTCATAGTACAATTTCAACTGGCTCCCATTCACTAATCCTTCCTTCCATTCTCCCTTCAAAGTCTTCAACTATGAAACTCCTCCTTCTGTAACATAGGCGATCTCATATGGCCCGAGCCAATGCGTTCTGAAATTCCTAGGATGCTTGATGAACTTACTGTCATACACCAGTACTATATCAAATTGTCTAAATGCCTTCTTCTTGATGTGCCTGTCATGGTAGGCCTTCTCTCTTTCCTTTTGTACCTGCTAATGAAATCCCGCAAGAACTTTGTCTTCCTCCAATTCGACCAATTTTGAAAGCCTCTCTTGAACATCGCAAGTTTCATCCATATATGTAAAGGAAACAATTCTTAGGCTTGGAACCAGGTATTCCATTGGGACAACAGCTTCAAGACCATATACCAACTTAAAATGGKTCTGCATTGTTACCTTCTTGCAATTGGTTCYATAGGTCCAAAGTACTATTGGTACTCTTAAATCCCAGTCATCCTTGTTCACACTRCAAATCTTCGTCAGCGTTGTCTCCAAGATTTTGTTAAATGCTTCTACTGTTCCATTTGCTTGTGGATGGTAAGGTGTGCTCTTCTGATGGTAGACTATGAATTCCTCAATCAGGGCTTCAATTGTTTTATTTATGAAATGTGTKCCTTGATCACTCATAAGGGTATTTGGGCATCCAAAACTAGTTATGATGTCATCAAATATGAAGTGCGCAATTGTAGTTTCACTATAGTCCTTWCCTTCTCTTTCTTCRGCCCATYTGGTCAAGTACTTTGTTGCTATAATTATGTACCTTKCTMCTGTGTGCTTTCCTGGTGGGTTTATAGGTCCCACGAAGTCAATGGTCCATTTCTCAAATGCTTGTAGGGTCAGCTATGGTGCTAGTGGCATTTCATCTCTTCTGGATGGTTTCCCAACTCTTTGGCATACATCACAGGCTCTGTAATAGTCTTTAGCATCTCTGTGTAAGGTAGGCCACCATATGCCAACTCTGAGAACCTTCCGCGTAGTTGATTTCCATGTGTAGTGTCCTCCTGCGATGCCTTCATAAGATTCCATGAGGATCATCAATTGTTCTTCCTCCATAACACATCTTCTCCATAACACATCTTCTCAATATCTCATCAAGTCCCATCTTATAGAGCTGTACAACTATAAGTGAAAAGTCTGCAGCATGCACTACTAGTTGTTTCTTCTGAGGAATTGTATACTCACTAGGTGCCATTCCTGTTGATAGGAACTGGATTATTTCTGTGAAGTGGTAATCAATATTTCTAATTCTCAACAACTATGCATCCGACAATGTATCCTCCAAACTAGTGGGCTCTTCTCAATGTTCCAACCTCGACAAATGGTCAGGACCTTTGTTCATTTTTCCTGGCTTTACTATGATCTCAAAGTCATATTCCTGAAATAGCAGAAGCCATCTGCATATTCTCCCCCCCAACACTGCCTTTTTGACTAGGTATTTCAGCGTGGAGTGATCAGTAAACATTTTAAAGTGTCCTCCCAACAAGTAGTGGTGAACTTTTTGCAGCGCATACACCATGGCTAACCCCTATCGCTCAGTAGTGGTGTAATTGATCTCAGTAGTTGATAGCTTCTTGCTGGAAAAGGCTAAAATATGGTCAATATATCCTTCCCCAGGTTGTGTTAACACTGTTCCTAAATCAATATAAGACGCATCGGCATGCACATGAAACTCCTTGCTCCAATCTAGGAAGACCAGAATAGGCGCAGTAACCATTTTTTGTTTCAGTGTGTTGAAGCTCTGATGGCACTCTTTTGTCCAACTAAAATAACATTCTTTATTCAAAATCTTCTCCATGGGTGTTATAATCTAGGAATATCCTTTAATAAACTTCCTATAGTATCTAGTATGTCCCAGCGTAGTGCGCAATTGTTTGAATGATGTAGGAGGGGGAAGATCAACTATAATAGCAGTTTTAGATGGAACAACCATCAATCCTTTCTTGCATACAATATGAACTAACAACACTCCAAATGGTGAGAAGAAGATGCATTTCTTCAGATTCAAGGAAATTTGACACTGCCTACATTTGTCCAACATTAGCCTTAGACATTCAATATGATTTTTCAATAGACTAAAAACAATCCAATCATCAAAATATGCTTCTAGAAATTTATGCAGAAACTCCTTGAATGCTTCGACCACCACCCTGGAAAAGATGGATGGGGCATTTTTCAATCCAAATGGCATCACTGTATACTGATAGGACACCCATTATGTTGCAAATGTGGTCTTATGGTCATCTTCCTTGGAAATATTGATCTGATGGTATCCCGAGAATCCATCTATAAAAGAGTATACCTCCTGGCCTCCCACATTATCTAACACTTCGTCAGTGAATGACGTAGGGAAGGGGTCATGCAAACAGGAATTGTTCAGCTTCCTGAGATCGAAACAGATCCTAATCTCTCTTGTTTTCTTGGCTTGCACCACCATAGGGATAATACACTCTGACTCTTCCACAGGTTCTATAATCCCAACTTCCATCATTCTATCAAGCTCAATCTTCACTTTCTCCTTATATTTAGGGTTCAGTCTGTAGGGTCTCTATTTGACTAGTCTTTCATATGGTTTCAAATGGATCCTCATCTCTCCCATAGGCCCTTTAATGCCCTTCATATCAGTGAACTTGGTTGGAAACAAGTCCAAGTATTCATGCAGTAATTATGTAATCTTGTCAATAGTGGAATCATCCCAATAATATCCAAAATTTGCAAGATTTGGTGTCTGCTCTATTCCAATATTGACTTTCCTAATATTGATTGGTTGTCCAATGAATGGTAACTTGAATCCTATTCCTTCCACATCTCTTTGTCCTTCTGTTTCTGTGATGTTCACCTTCCGTGGATCATCGTCTTCATCAACATTGAAGTTGTAACACCCTTGCAGTTTCTGGAGAGGCGCAGTCCATTCATCCTCTTCTTGCTCCAACGGGAGGTTAGATGCCTCCTTGAATACTTTATGTATTACAATATGCAATTCTTGATCTATTGAAGGATATTGACTTTTGAATAAGAAGGTGGTTATAAAATTTTGAGTCATACCTTCCCAATCTGTAGTGATGAGGCACAACTCTGCTTGAAGGTACCAGTTGATAGGTGTCGTGTCCAGTGTGTTTACAAACTTGTGTACCCACTTCTCTTGAAGAATGTTTCTCCATGCTTCTTCGTAAATTTTCACATGATCCTTTGGGCATATTCAACCTGTGTATCAAACTTCACAGCCTTCTACTTGTGCTGAGAACTGCACTGTCATCAAGGTATGACATTGTACCCATTCTGTGATGTTGTTTTTGTATGTCCCCCACCATCTTGCTTGTGTGGCTTTCAGGGCCATATCCATTGCCAACATTCTTTGTTTCATTGGTACACTTTCTTCAAAGTCTAACAAGAAGTTTTCTAAAGGATTCAAACCATCAAAGGTGGGTAAATTACTTACTATTGTGCCGATCCAATGAACTTCTCTGGTTAATCTAGCACATCTTCTTGTAGATACTTCATACATTTTATTTTGCCAGTTCTCCATTGCTTCTTCCGAGTCTAATGAACATGCATTGTCACTTTGCCAGCTTAGGTTTCCATCGACCGTAGGATTAATGTAATCCTGTTGTCTGGTTGTTAATTTGTATATGTTTTCTAGTTCATATGCATGGTCTTCTTCTCTGATGGGTGTTGTGTATCGGTGACCTTCATTTGGATCTAAGGGTGAAATGACCCTAAGGCCATCTCTTTCAAAATTCATGCGTATTTTCTTTAAATCAACCATAGTGGAATTATTGAAAGCCTAATCAATTCCTAACAACATAGGGTAAGGACAACTATCATCAACTATCTCAATTACCTCAAAATCTGCAAACATTCTTACTCTATCAATGTCCACAAGGACATGTTCCAATCATCCAAAGGGGCTGACAACTTGTTGATTAGCCATCTTGATCCTGATAGGGGAATAGATCAACTTGGGTTTTCTCATTAGTGCCCAGGTTTTCTTCGTCATAACATTGACCTCCGACCCTAAGTCGAGGACCACATAGTCTATATTGTATTCTCCTATTTGAGCATTCAAGTGTAATTCCTTATTTTTCCTTTTCTTTTTAGCGATTTGGTGTACTTACCTATTCAGTAAGGGGTCTATATTTACTAGCTCATATTGTCTGATTAAATTTTTTAGTTCTTGTACAACACTCTCATCCTAAATCAACTTAATGCAAGTATATAAAAATTCCATCAGCTTGCTTACATCTTTTCCTTCTTTTGGTGAAGTAGATTGATCAAATGCCAGAGGAATTCCATATTCTCTTACTTCTGCCTGTGTCTTTGATGAAGAGACTTGGTCTTCTTTGAACTCTTTTCTTTCCTCCTCGAATATATGTATTTCTTTCTTTGCATAAAAAGTTTGGGTCTTCTCTGCAGCTTTCCTGATTCCTGGGTCTTCTGTAATCTTTCCTTGGGTCAGTCTGTCTTCTCCTATAACAACGCCTCCTCTAGTGATAACAATGACTCTAGGGTCTTCTCCGTGAGGTTCAGTGTATATCAGTTTCACTTGCAAGTTCTGCTGAGGTCCTTGTCTTTCCTGAAGCTTAGCTAGCAATGTTGGACATTCCTTGATAATGTGTTCAAAAGAGTTGCAATAGCTACAAGTAGTGCAAGAATTCTGACAGTCCATTGCGAGGTGTCTTGGCTATGTGAAGTTATAACAGATGATATTTCCTCGGCCTCGACCCATACCTCATCCTCATCCTCGTCCTCTGAATCCACCGTGAGGATTGAATTTTCCTCTCCCAAGGGAGTTATACTGTGCAGTGTTTCCTTCTTGTTGTACTTCACCTTGAATTTTGTATATGTCTCTTGACCTTTCATGCATGAGATCGTAAGGCCTACAATCTCTATCATCATGTCCAATGGACTTACAGAATGTGCAATACAATTTTTTGGGTGTCTGAATATATTTTTGCATGTAATAGAACTCACCAGGGTGATGTCTATTTTGGCATACCTCGCACCAAGGTAAGGTGACTTGTTTCAAAGGGATCGGAGCTCCAAAGGTCAAGTATTAATGAAATAGGGAGGAATTCTCCTTTTCATGGCCTTCTGATCTGCATCTGACACACCAAATGTCTTCTCTTTTATCTTTTCCCTTGTCTTTCTTCATATATTCGACCTGCAGAGACAAAATAGTTAGCTGACTCAATATATGACTCATACCAAAGCTGGATTCTCCCACAGGGGTTGATTCTGCTTCATGGAAATCTTTAGTGCCTTAGCTTGCGAAGAAATCTTCTATTGCATCAGAGGAAATCTGATGTGTGGTAAAAGGGCAGCAATGAACCACTCTCTGTTCTGCTCATCTGGGATCTGAAAATTCAATCGGCATGTTAAGGTCTTAAATCTTTGATCGAATTCCCAAACAGGTTCAGATACCTTCTGCTTGATCTCTTTCATCTCTATAATACATTGTGATTCCGATTTGGGTTTCTTAAACTCTACAGTTAGCACATTCTTGATCTGATTAAAGGGCTTAGGTTGTGCAAGTCCTTGGACAAGCTTCATGTACCAGCTCAGTGTGTGATCCCTTAGGGTAGTACTAAAATGGGTTCTTTTAACAGCTTCATCGGTGACATTCTTAATATTCCATACAGCTTCACATAGGAACCAGTGTTGATCAGGGTCTTTAGACGCATCTCCCCTAAATATAGGGAGCCTCATCTCATCTGCCATAGATCTTCCTAGGTTCTCATCTGTCATAGATCTTCCTAGGTTTCCTATCCGAGTATATGTTGAACTGCTAGTAATAGTACTCTGAAGACTCTGGTGACTCTGACTATTCTGATTGCTTAGTGCTGCTGAAACAATAGAGGGATTAATAGTACTTACTTCAGCAGTCTATGTAGTTCTTGAAGTTTATGGCTCGTCCCGGTGAGGTTCTTCAGCATTTCTTTCCTCTTCCCTAGCAGGTTCTGAATGCTCTTCGTCTGTCAGATCTGCCTCTTCTCCACTATAGAAAAACTCTTCCTCGTAGTTATGCTTAAATAAGTTCACAAGATGAACTTCTTGAATGCTCTTCCACTGTGCGTATGTACAACCTATGTGTCACTGTTGTTGTCCAAATTCCTGAACATTAGCTTTTTCAAATTCGACCAATCTACTGTATCTTCAAGACGTTCTTCCCATGCAATAGCATCTTGATTTTCAACTTCAAAAAATGTAAAAATTTTCCTATGGATCCCTTGAAGAAATATCTCTCAGCTTGGCTATATGACTCTACTATGTCAACAAAAAACTCGGTGATGTACCCTCCAATGGTGCTATCAAACCAATGATCTACTACTCGTGACACGACGTTATCAACTCTCTTTTCCTTATTGATCAACGACATCCAAACTATAGGAGGTCTAGATCTGATCTCAAACTGGGTATCTGCTAACCTAGCTAACCACTCATATAGCTCCTGATGGATTCCTCCAAAGAAAATTTCATGTAGAAGTAAAGATATATATCTCCAACTAATCCTCTATACTAAGATTAGGGTTATTGTTCTACGCTTCGGTGGAGTCCTTTTCTTGATCCTCTATCCACTTTTGAATTTATGTCTTTTATGGAAACCACCTTGACATTCCCTCAAGAAGATTCTTGTCCCGACAATGAAACCATTTGTTGGAACAAGGTCAGACCCAGGGTTCAACTCCAAGAGTGCACCAACAAGTGCTAACTATTGGTCGTTTCAGCTACACCTGCAAAGCAGATGCAGTCTCACCTGAAGCATCTATGGGGGGGTTGCAGGATAGAGGTGTCTACAACTAAGGGAACTATCAAGTGGATCCAACACTAGAAAAATATAGCATGCATATAACACTTATTGGCTTAGATCTATTCCACACATCTATCAAATCTTCCACAACAACGCAATAACAATATATCAAGGCAAAATAACACAGCATCAATCACACACATAAGACATATATACGTGGTTCACCCTCTCTCTAGGGATATGTCCACAGAACTGTGCTTTATAATGTATTAAGATGAAGCACATAGTTCTTGTCTGTGCTCTTAGATAGCAGATCTTCTTTCTTCTTCTCTCTATTTCTCCCCTCCCTGCACACCCAACTGCAGGGTTGATCTTCGCACCTAGCTAAAGATATTACAATACAAAAGGCTCTCGTACTCAACACTTTTGTCTCACCCAATATTATTCACTCAATCACATAGCAACAATAGTAACAACAATGACAACAACAACAACAACCCATCCCAGGTCCTCTTGACCTCTATTTATACATTAGAATCACTCACCAACATCCTTAGGCCGAAACCTAGGTGTCAAAACCCTAGGTGTATAAAACCCTAGTTCAAGTTGGCCCACGTTTTCAGGGCTTTGCCAGCCTGTATTCCCTTCCTTCTCACGCAGTGCTCCAAAGAATCCAACGATGGATTTTTCCTCTTGCTGAGTTTTCCACGATCCTTCTTCCTTGCTGATCTATCATCCTCGATCTCCTCATCCAATGACTTGCTTCCTTTTACTTCGCTTCGTCTTTTATGCTCTTTGCTCACTTCGACCTAGTAACAGTTACTGTGTCTTCTGCGCAATTCGCATTCTACCTTTTCTTCCTTGATCTTTGATTACTTCCATAACCAAGGTCCAACATTACCCCAACTCTCACTAATAGAGTCATCATCCTTCTTCTTTACATTAATGATATTTTTCTTATGGTGAGGAGTTACTATGATCTTTACAAGCAACTAAAAATACTTAAGGATTTGTACTCTAGTACAGGTATGATTTTTAACACTCACAAAATCAAGATTATGATAATTAAATCCAGAAAAAACACTTGTGCTAATTTGGTGTATGACATCAATAGCTTTGAGGAAGTGACTTCATACAAATATCTCATAATATATCTTCATCACAAGCTTAATTGGAACTATATCAATGAAAAAAGGATAAATGGAAGGTGGAAAAATTATTACAGACTTGAAAACAATTGTAAATCAACAGACCTTTGTCTATGGAATAAGAAGAAACTCCTCTTTGAGACTCTTTTCACTCATATTATCTTATATGGTTGTTAAATTTGGGGCTGCAATATCTCTAGAGAATCGTGGAGAAAGATAAAGAAAATCCAAAAGTGTTTTATAACTTATAATCTTAAAATTAAAGGCAATATACCTTATCTTATCCTCCTCATAGAAGTGAGTCTTTCTCCCATTGAGAGAATGGCTATTGCTAGGTACCCTATGCACAATAAAATCATAAACAACATGGAAGACAAGAGGCTTCCTAGGATTTATTCAAACTCTAGTCAAAACCACTTGTGGCTCAAGTAGGGATGGCATAAATATGCCAAGTATTGGATAAATCATTGGGAAATAAAGGAATGTGTCACTTTACAAAATAATGATAATATTAAAAATATCATTACATCTGAATTTAAAGATAAACTATGGTGTGATAAAGAATTAGAAGAAAAAATAAAATTAAGATGGTATAAAGAGGTAATCAACCCTAATATAGAAGATCAAAAGTATCTCTCTGGTTTGACTATTGTAAAGAATAAAATCAACATTGCTAAAATAAGAACAAACTCTCATGAGATCCATGGTGAAATAGTGTTGGAACATTCCCAAAATGTCATGGTTCAAAAGAATTTTTCATCTTTGTGAAATTAAGAGGGTTGAAGATGAAAAACACTTTCTCTTAGAAGTCTTGCATACACCCACATTAAATCGCAATTCCAAAATATTTGTTACAATACCAACCTTTCTAACCTTTTAACTCATCAAAATTATGGTGATGTAGGAACACTTCTCTTAATGATACTTGAGCAGAAAATAAAATTCTAAATAAAACCAAGTAATTTTTTACCTTTCTTAAGGTATGATAGACCAAATTTGGTCTCAATGAATGTTAGCCATCATAATCATCAACAACATGAGGTTGAACCTCTATTAATTAGACCTAATTTATACTCAGTGAAAAATGGTTTTAGGAATTATGTCAAGTATAATGGCCTCTGAAACTTCTTACCATCTATAATTCACTAACCGTTGCAAGCAAAAATGGGAATGAAGATAGACGCAATTAGGAAATATCAAAACCCTAAATGACCAAATGAATTGTTGAAATTATGCATATTTTTGGATTCAATGGGCAACGGGGACTAATGAAAGGTTCAAAGATTTGGATTTAGGCTTAACCTTGTCTCAAATCTGACATAGGGCCCTATCTCATGGAGATAAATGCATAGGTAGGAGATGAGGCCATAGAGACCAACACTTGCCAACCCTGTAATGTGGGAATCATTGACATTTCTATCAAATGCTTAGAGATAAATGTGGAGGTAGGAGACAAAGGCACAAAGACTAACACCTTCCAACTCTATAATATGGAAGCTATCAACATTTTTATCAAATGATTGTAGATAACTATAGAGATAGAAGATGAAGGCACAAATACCAACACCTACCAACATTATAATGAAAACGCTATTGGTTAAACAATGTACACCATTCTCATATTTCTTCTCTTGACACTCTCCTTATCAACACTTTTTCTCCTCAACATCTTATTCATATGTGTCATTGGCATCTTTTGGCATCTTTTTCTAACTTGTTGGAACCCCCTTTTGTAGTAACTCCCAAACTTGAGATGACACGTTGATGTATCACTCAACATAACATCGACTATGTCATCTCCATAAATTTCCCATCCTTTGAATTTCATGTAATTTCCTTGGACACCTTTTTGAATTTCCTTCCCTTGTGCACTTATCCAACACTATTGCAAGGTTACATGATACAAATTCAATTTAAATTGTTTCTCATTTTCGTATCAAAAATAGGTTCATAATAATATTAATAATACTAATCTAATTTTAAGGTCACGGCCAAGCCAAACACCAAATTGGTGTATGATACCCCCTTGTTTGTGGGACAAGGGACCCCCTCTGTGCATCGATTTGACTGCTAAAGTCTATGAAAGTATACATACCCTACCCCCATCTGGATTTGAACTTATGACCTCTTATGAGGAAACACATGTTCTTAACCATATACATGTAAAAGTGTGATACATTTGATATTGTACCAAACTATACCATAATATAATTAAATGTCGTGAATCACTTTCCAATGCTAAGGTGTCCCATAATAAGAGTAATTAATCACAATAAGGGTAACTCTCATTTAACACTAATTTTTCATAACTTTTCCTATTGATTATACATTTCATCTATATGCATTGTCGTTTATAAGAAGTTCAAAATTTTCAAGTTGAAATTACCTACTTATTGTGGCTTAGAATTCTGTAGAACTATTTAGATATCAACATAAGTAGCAATTTTTATAGAAGGTGAAAATGCACGTCAATGTAATGGGTTGAAATGAAAATGTCAAATAAAATTATAAGAAAAGAAAACAAAGATGTTTTATAAATATTAAATTAAATTTTAAGTGTTAAATAACTTGTGGATTTTAACTTTGAGGTATGACTACAAGGGGGAAATTTAGTTTATATAAAGTAAAATGTAGAGAGGTTGGATTTGCAAAAGCCAAGCCCACTAGTATACTATAGTGGAATATTCACAATTGTTGAGGATATAGTTATTTGTTTTCACATATGTGAGTTGTTAATGTTGGTTTTAAGAATTTTATATATATATATATATATATATATAAATATAAATAACTGCAACATTAAGTTCTATGTAATTAATGAGTTTAAGATTAAAAATAAAATAAAAACAAAAAACATATCTTCTATTGCAATATCATAATCATGAAAATAAGTCATTGTTCTATTAAATGCATTTCCCATAGCTTAGTTGCTCATTACTGAGAGAGAGAGAAATGAGTGAAAGGTTTAGAGGAAACCTAATATTTGGTGAACTAATTTCTATGAACAAAGTAATGAGTATATCATTTCATCATTTGACAATTTGAATAATTTATAACACATAATTGCAATGAGGACCTTCTATAATGTCTCCAATTTATTATGATAATGTTTGAGTCATTTAAATAATTGCTTCCAATATTTCAATTATAAGAAGAGAACACATTATATTGGTGTATATAACCAAAAGCCACATGTTATTGAAGAATACGTGGTGCTCTCATTGATGGAAATGGATCAGTTAACAGACCCCATTGCAGCTCCCTATCATTATTATCTATGAATAACATGTTATTGGTTGCTCCTACAACCATAATCATGATGTATATTCTAATATTAGGGGAGCCTCATTCCTACCTGCTTTCCTCATGTAATCGTAGACTCTAGAGCTAGAAAATTCCAAGGCCTCTCTAGGGATATGTCCTCATACCATTGTTATCTTTTCTAGGTCTTAGTCATTGCGCATAATGAAGGATTCCATGCATTGTCTACTAGAGAGGAGGGTATTGTAGTTGTAGGTAGCCACAATGAGAAATTTTTGAGGAATTATCTCTCATGGGCTTATTCAAGATGGTTTGGTTATGGGACATAATACCCACAACAATAACAAAGAATATAAAGGAAAAGGGAAGCTAGTATCTGTAACCAACAAGAACACACCGCACATTGCCCAAATCAACCCACAATTTTTCTAGTTGGAAATTCAATAGGGATGGTCAATGCATAGGTGAAGACATGGAGAGGTGAAAAAAGAAGAGTTGCACCCATGGAGGAATTGATGGAGGACCTAATGACAAGTTTCATTGTCTAACTAATTTGTTAGACAAACCTTGTGAAATTCCTTCTCATAGTAAAAATGCCCGACAAGAATAAGCATGCATATGTTTTAATTTCTCATGCTAAGCATATTTACAAATTCTATTGGGGACTATAAACAATACTCCATTACATATATGTTATGTAAAATTTTGTTTCCATTGCAAAAGATAACAATGCAAATCAATATGCTCGATATATATTAGATTAAAATTTCCTATTTGTCACTTTTGCTTGCTCAAGCTGATTACCTTCACCATTGATATTTAGAAACAATTCTCACACATATCCAAAATAATATGAAATAAAAATATCCACTACAAATAATATCCATAAACAACAATATGTAAATAGTTTGTAACAAAATTACTTATGGAGCATGAGGAGACTTTCCTAGAGCTTCAATATCATCTTTTATGACCATTGCCATCCACTATTTAGAGCAATGGAAAGAAACTGGAGTTGCATGGTAAAATATTGAGAATGGTTGAGGAGATTCAAGCAATGAATGTGGATGACAAGGAGGAGATTGATGATATGAGTTGCATTGGGAGAATGGAAAAGAGATATGAATATGTTTTGGAAGAGGTATAACCCATTAATTTTAATTATAGGTGGTCTAGTTAAACATATGCATGTTAATCATGCAATAGAATCAATGAAATCATTTCTAATGGAAAGCATAACTACTAAAATCATTTTGTAACTGGGAAGGATATATGGATAACATGGACAAGATGACAAATGAGTGGCTAAGATCATTTTAACCATCATCAACTCTATATATTTCATAATAAAAATGTCGATATCTCTCTCATAATAAAAATGTCGATATCTTGGACATATTAGATTAAATAATTCCTTTATGCCATTTTTTTCTGGTCAAACATAGTGCCTAAACCATTGACATTTGGATATAATTATCAAACAAATTTTAAGTTTTTTAAAAAAAATATGGAATACAAATCTCTAGTATATAAAAAACTAGAAATGTGAAATTAATTTAAAAAAAAAAATCTCTATAAAACATAACAAAATTACTATAAAAATTCACATAGATTCAATGTCATCCTCTATGGCCACTATCATTGAAAATATGAAAGTAATTTTTCAAAAAATTACTACAGAACATACTGAAAATTCTCATAAATTCAATGCCATTCTCCGTGACCTTTATTGCCAACCGCCGAGAGAAATAGAAGATAGAAAAAACCCTGGTGTTTATAACCAAAACTCACCTGGAATTAAAGAAGCCATAATGCTCTTATTCTTAGAAAGAGATTCGTTAATAGACCCCATTGACAACTCCATAGCATTAACATCTACAAATGGCATGTTGTTGGTGGCTCTTCCAACCATAGTTGTGTGTATAATTTGACATTGGAAAAGCCTAGTTTGTGCTTAGTTTTGTCATGTAACCATAGAGTTTCAAGGTGGAAGATGTCAGGGCCTCTCTAGGGTTGTTTCCTCATACCATTATTATATTTTCTAGGCCTCTTTCATTACTCTTAATGAAGGATTCTAGGAATCAGTTACTAGAGAGGAGGGTGTTGTGGTTGCAACTAGGTACACTTAGAAAATTTCAAGGAATTATCTCACACAAATTGATCAAAGAGGGTTTGGTTGTGGAACATAGTATCCACGACAATAACATGACACATAGCCCAAATTGACAATTTTTCTAGTTGGCAATTTGAGAAGGATAGTTGACACGTAGGTGGATATGGGGATGAAGAGAGTTGAACATAGTAAAACTACATTCACGAAGGAATGAACAACAAGTTTCATTGTCTAACTAACTTATTAAATGAATCTTGTGAAATTCCTTCTCATAGTAAGAACACCTTATGATGTAAACATAATGATTTGGTTTTCATATATTTACCAAATATACAACATCTTAGAAATTTTAGGTTTCTTAACGTCATAGGTTAAAGTTGTTAAAACAAATTGATTAGGTTTCTTAACCTAAAGTTGTTAAAAAAATGGTTTAATCATCATTGTTTCTATTCACCAAGGTATTCTTTATTTTTATTCTATAAATAAATTATTTTTCCTAAATTTTTTATTTAACAAATATTTTTTAAAATTAGACTTTTCTTCTTCATGTGTAAAGCTCAAATTTAATTTCCTTTATATTAAAGTGTGTAAATTCTAACCTTGTACAATATCTACTGCAAACTG
>ML802272.1:390484-412049 GCA_009831015.1 Picea engelmannii
GCTCAGGCCGGGTGCGATCCCCGGGTGATTTTGACGGCTTAGATGCCCCTGAGTCACGGTTTCTCAAGCCACAGGTTAATCGCGTAGCCAACAGGTCCCGCACAAATTAACAAACAAAAAAAAAATAATCATGTTATAGAAGTAAATGTTAGGAGAGCTAGCCACGTGTGAGGTCATAATGTTGTTGGATATGGAAAGGCTATATCACTACACAAGTGTCCAATGGTCTCCCTACTTGTATTGGTGCCCTGGATTGTAACCTTCTTGCGAACACTGAGAGCACCATTGGAGGGGAAGGTTTTCCTAAGGGACTGCAGAGCAGAGAAAGGAAAGTCCTCCTAGTACGGTTGAGGGACTATTTAGCAAAGAAAGGGTATATACCTAGTGTTTTATTGGGATGAAGAGGAAGGTGTCTGGATGGTCAATCAAGTATTAGGGAGGCGACTTGATGATGTGTTGAGGTGTTGGATAGACATTTCAATTCATCATGGTGGAATACATGACATAAAAACATGGTATTCTTGAATCAATGAAAGGATGCATTGAGTAGATGTGCATGAGTAAGTTATGAATAATGAAAGTGTGAAAGTTGTGGATATGCACACATACATGTTGACATATATTCTTGAATTTATTTTTTGAAGGCATGCTTGTGTTATGTTTCGATGAAATTAATATGTTAACAACTGAAATGATGGAATTTCTATTAACTCGTGAATTTTGAGATCATTTCAAGAGTTGTTATAGATGCAGTGAAAGAATTTCATGCCATAGTAGGCATAATTAGATGGACTAAAAGAAATGTTTGTCAAGAGAACACAATTATGGAAAAATGATGACTACCAAAATATGGAAAGATCACAAAGAAGGACACTATTATGACACTAGAACCTTGTGATTGCCACGATTTATTGATTATATATTTCCATTGGATTCCTATTAATAAGTTGGATCTTTTATCGCACATGAAAACCTTGGCAAGATGGATCACTTGAGGGACTGTTTAGAAAAGAAGGGGATGTTTGAGCCTGGAAGGGTGAGTGCAACAAGGAAGAGGATAATTAAATAATTTTTTTGTGAAAGATTCATGTGGCATGATGGTTGAAAATAAAAAAGGCATGTCAGAAAGAATAGTGAGATAAACTCTTTCTGTGAAAACCTTGTGACGCAGAGAAATACCCATACATATAAGTGTTGAATTAAGACTACATACTTATTTTTGAATACATGCTTACAATGTAGAGTTGAGAACTTCTATGAATAAGATAATTGTTGCATGGAAATAGTTATAACATGTATGTTTTCTAAATGGTTATTATAGGTACAACTAAAGAATGAAGACATAAACTAGGTGCTTAGAAAGAGGAATGTAGAGGATGGTGTTATTCCAAGGGGGAAGAATGTAATACCCCTACAAACATGAGAATATTTTCTATGTGTATGTGGAACCAAAATGATACTTCCAGGTGCAACCAATACATATACTGGAAAAAAAGGTCATGATGCTTAGGAACATAGCCATAGGGAAAGTAAAGGTTCAATGGATGCACTACAACCTTGAAAAAGCGACTTGTGAGCTAGAGGATATAATGCGGGAGGCACAACCACATTTATTTTGACATTTTTATGTAAATTTTACTATATATAGATGATGTGCACTGAGGATGATGCAAAATCTAGGGGAATGGGAATGTAACACCCTCAGTTTTGATCCCCAAAATAACAATGTATATGTGTACATGATGAATGGATAAAAGCTGAGTGATGTGATATGAAATATGTTACATGGAATGAAAATAAAAATACATGAAAGATTGTAGATGGAGAAGGATGAAAGAATGGGGGGGCTATGAATCCACAAGAGGGGAAAGAAAGGGGCATTAGGGGGCTCAAGGGGGCCAAAGAAAGATAATATTATTTTTTTGTTAGTCTAAGTCCTGAAACCTTAAATTTATTAAGACTTTGATTTATACTTTCCTAAGTCTTATGACCTTCAAATTGGTGCTTAAGGGATATACTTGGGCTTCTTATGAAGGCATGTGGTCTCTCCCATGCATGAAAATATAATCAATGAATTTTGGGCATGCAAAGAGGAATTGATATTCATTCTACCTATATATTTTGTATCTGACCCTAAGTTACCATAGTAAGGATGTAATGAAATAATGGAAATCTACTACCCTGAAACTATGAAGAATTATGGTTGTCTGAAGGGAAATTGTTATCATTGAGGAAATTAATTGCAACTGATAATCCTTGGAATCCCTAGCAGTGAAATTTTCTGGACGATCTATGTTGGATCCCTAGAGGGAAGTGGTATATCTCGAGGGACTATGTGGAAGATAAGGGGATCCCATTCCTTGGGTTGTGTAGGATGATGAGGAAAGAGGGTTGGTGGACTAGGATAACTATAAGAGTTTACAAATTGTAAATTCTAGGAATTGGGTTGTGTTAAGAGAGTTAGAGCTAACCATAGATAGATTATCCCTTGTGGATCCATAGCCTTAGCTTTGCGGTATCCTCTATTGTAGATATATTAAGAGAAACAAAGAGCCTATGGTTGTGAGGAACGTCCTTGGTTTGTAGTCAATTGGTGATTAATTTCCAGAAATATAAGTGTTTATGATTTATTTATGATGATGCTAAACTAATGTTGTTTATGTTATGAATTCAATGTTTTTTATGTTTGCATGTTTAAACTTGCATCTGTAGCTATGGTGTCACTAACCATTGGATGTTTTAAGTGTGTTTGTATAAGCCTACATTGTTATGTTTGCATGCATTAATTAATAAATAGTAGAATAGTGAGGAAACATGGTATTAGATCTATAGAACATTGATTTTAGCCTAATTAGATGGTTGGGTATGTTACATAGTGGTATCAAAGATAAAATCAACATGTGTTTGGTGTAAATATGGTGTACCTTGTATCCTCAATAGTGTATTGAGGATACTAAGGGTGTTATAATGAAACTGACTTATGCCTCATATATTAAGGTTAGGGTAGGTTAGGAAGAAATGTTGCTCATATTCAACTTCCTTTGTATTATAGTTTTTGCAAATTGGATCACTACAATATGTTTGTAAACTAATTAATTATAATAACTCATTATTTATCACAAGTTATATTGAAATCGAATCTTGATAAGCACAAACATTTTCACTAAAGATTATATCTTAGAAATTTCCCTTGATGGTGCAAAGGGATGGCATAGAAAAATGTCATGTGTTAAAATGTAATCTATATATGGAGAAAGAATGTATTTGGACCATTTAATTTTTTCTATAAGACAACTAATAATAATCCCACTGATATAATTAATAGTTATTACCTCTAAATTATATTAAATGTGTAAGTGATGACACAAACACTTTAAATTGAGTTGAGTGAAAAACGAAAAATATTTGAAATTAATGTGTGTGCAAAAGCTACTTCAAAATACCATTGAAATATACAAATATCATACATACAAACATAAATATTAAATATTATATGTGTAGTCCCCATAAGTTATGTAAGACCTTGCGGAACCACAAAGTATCCTCACAACCTTTGGAATCTGAAAGTGCATGGACCTTTTCCCATCTTCTGACCTCTTTCTATGATTTTTCCATCTTACAACATTATCACGTAAGTTGTAAGATATAATATTTCTTATTTCTAACATTAATACATAATTTGTGAGGAATTCTCATTATGAAAAAAAATGCAAACCAAATCTCATGAATGGATGTTTTGGGACATACACTTACCTTCCAAATCACATTCCCCATTACAAAATGGATTTTCACTTCCTATTCTCATGCACACATAACTTCCCACAATATTTTTTTATTACAGAATTGCTTTTCAATCGATGTTGTAAAATGGCATTCCAATCCAATAGGGAATAATTAACTAATGACAAAAATTAAATGCCCTTGATTTGATTTGAACATCATTAAATTAATAAAGACTACAAATCCCCTTCTCATCTTTCATGTGTTATATTTATTAATTGACAGTCCAAGTAGTGTTGTCTTCATTAATTGAGAGCCCAAGGGCTCCTCCCCCTCCATCGTAGTTAATGGGAAACTACTGCAACAAAGAGAGAGCATGGTCGTTCAAATGAAATTGAGTATAGCAAGGATGCAAGTCAAGTGCATACTTGTGGCTCTACTCAATGACTCTTGATAAAATAATAAACAAAAGCATCAAATAAATCGTTATTGTAAACAAATGTGAGAAAGGATTTAATTTTGATACAATTTTTTGTTGATGGTGACATATTTCTTTATTTTTTTTTTCTTTGATAACCTTAGCTTGCTTTGAATGGATATAAAAATTGTTAGAAAGTAGCTCTTATTTGTATTGGAGTATAAAGTTTTAGCTAGGATAATAAAGTCTTGGAGCTTTTTGAAACCTTAAATTACATTCTTGTTTGGTTGTTGGATTACATTAGTGGAGTAGTATGTTATCATGGATGATGAATTCATCCTCAAACCTTATATATGTAATCATTGAGTATGATGAATTAATCACATACTTACTTTTTTTCTTTTGGTTGATTGACATTGTTACCCCTTATTATCTATGGGGAACTAGAGGAGATCATTCTTCATGATCCACATTGTAGATAATGGTCCTAGAGATGATGATTAGCATTCTCCATAGAAAGCAACCTCTTAGATGCATCTTTTTCACCATTGCCCATCTCACTCATTTGATCAACATAGTCATATGTTGATGGTGGTCCAACAAACATGAGGTATATTAGTCATTGTTTCATACGAAGTGTTTACATTTAATCTATTGGGAATTTAGGTAAGGATCATGGGTTGAAGTCAGATAATGAATCATAATGCTTGGAAGCTGTGCTATTTTCCTTGTTTCACCACGGTGGCCATTGTATGTATTCTAGTAAAGTGTTTTCACTCATGGGGAAAAGAGGTACCAGTGGGAGGCCTTGATTGGGGTAATGTAATCGTTCCCTTCCATACTTAACACTTTCCATCTATATTCCTCTTGTTGTCCTATATTTTGGGAGTGATTGATAAATGTTTCCCAAAAAGGTCTGTACTTATTTATCTTATGAGAAGAAGGGGCTTGAATGCCTGATGTTGATGCAACTATAAAAAAGAACATAAAGAGCATGCTATAAATTCAAAATCCAAAAGAAAATAAAGGGATATAAATGATAAATCAAAATCCAAGTAAGCTTGAGCTCTACCCCCTCGCTAGACCATCACCCCAAGTCCTAATGCATTGAATGTGTATCTAAATAAAGGACTTAATTGGATTATCCCGATGCGATAAATGCATAAACCTGAAAAG
This sequence comes from Picea engelmannii, assembly GCA_009831015.1. Lineage (NCBI taxonomy): Eukaryota > Viridiplantae > Streptophyta > Pinopsida > Pinales > Pinaceae > Picea > Picea engelmannii. The sequence goes on from ML802272.1 coordinate 395,799, forward strand.
GGGCTTGTAAATAAAATAAATTAATATCAAAAGACAAGATAGGGGTGGAAATAGATAGTGTTGAAGAAAGGGTAACTCAATGCATTAAGTTCTCCCTCTACAAAGAAGATTGTGGAGATGAACATCGCACGTGGCCATGCATGTCATTGACACCATGACTATGAAGTAAATCCCAAGTCATACCATTCACTCACACTTACACTTTGATGGTTTTCCTAGGGAATACTCCTCTACTTGGGTACTATCACACATAATAGGGTTCTATGATGGTCCTCCCATACTTAAACTTGGAAAATTGCATAAACTCATAAGCTAGAGTGAAGTTTGAAGAAGATGCCTAATGTGAACTACTTATGTGGATTTAATATTAAAATCTAACTAATTTTTTATGATTCTAATGACTCTTGTATCCATGTTGGTTGGTCTCACTCAATTCTTTAAGACCTTGCTTGATGATGATGCACACTTGGACATGGTCCTCTGGAAGACATTCTTAATGTTTCTCCCACTCTTCATGGAGGACATTGCACACTACATGGAGGTCATTGGAGCCTTGCCAATGAGTGTTGGACCATATGATGAATTAAAATTCCTCTTGACACCTTTCAACACACCTTGGACCTTGGACGCTACGCTTTTCACTTTGGAGCTTGGAAGTTGCACCATGAGCTTGACGTGTCACTTGGGGATGGTATGGAGCCCCTGGATGATGTTGCATCCCTTAAGGACATTGAGGCTTGGTTTGATGACATGACATGTGATGATGATAATGCAACTCTTACGAGGGGTCATGGATCCCTTTGTCTTGATGGTGTCATACCATAGCTTGAGGACATTGCACATATGATGGGACTGTTATCCCCATTTTGTGGGATAACTAAGGAGATGGTGTCTCTAGGCCCTTAGGTTGAAAACATGGAGTACCGAGAGACAATTTGACCAGTAATGTCCACTTGCACAAACGAAGACCCACCTCACAACCACAACACCAAGTTAATCATGATGGTATCCACCACATCAAGTGGCCTCTAGAAGACATTGGATCTTTCTCCATGAGGTACAAGTCAGGTATTATGGTGAGTGTAATTTCAATATTTAAGGGATTTGAGTTTGTTACATCTATTACTTCTTTTGATTATGTGACATTTTATTGGACATTATTCTCTTTTCCCTGTTTCACCTTGGTGGTTGACATTGTGCCCTACTAAGTGGGTCACCCTTATGGATAGGTATGTTATTGGGAGGTCCTTTGGATGAGTCAGCGTGCCATTCCTGACCATAGTTGTCACTTTCCACACTTCATCCCCTCATCTCCTCACCTTTTTGGTTTTTCAGGTGTATTGACCCAAGAAGGGGTTGTCCCTCACTTCATGGGAAGAAGGGGCTGAAGGCCCAGAGGCTTGTGGCTGGAAAAATATAAAATCCTGATTATGAACCTTCCAGATGCTCTCCCAAAGAGGTCTTGAGAGAAATGAAAATCCTCTCCTAAAAAATCAAATACTCGCAAAAGAAAACAAGTAACATAAGTGTCCCACTTGATTGAGGGATTTACACGAAGTGTGTTACACGTTAGACTATACCCCCATGGAACTATGTATACTTCTCTTTTCAAGTGCCACTTTGGTACTGCCCCCCAAAGCTAATCGATTCACCCTAGGGAATACCTAGTGTTTGGACCTTAATTAATTAATGACAATGAATGGGATTGGAAAAAGGATGAATTGAAAATGAAGGTGCAACGCACCCTCTGCAAAGTCACCCATAAGTGAGACACTACAACCCCTTGTATGTAATGAACCCCATGCCAAAAAGTATTCCCCTCATCCATGCCACCTCATGCACATGACTTAGAGAAATTTCCCCTTGTGAAACACCCCTAAACTTGAGGAATGATTCACCCAATAGTTCATTTTGTCAACCCTCCCATACCTAAACTTGGCAAATTGCATAGGGTATTTGAGAATTATTTTATTTTGATGAGGTGGTTTGGATTTACTTGGTTATATGGCTCTTTTATTGATTTGTTTTACTCATCATGATGCTTTGACTTGATATCCTTGGAGGGCGTATCCATTTTTCTTTACAGGACCCAGCTGGTGGACAATTTTGGAGGAACAAACCTAGCTTGGGCTTCCATGAGGATTTAATCCCACAGGTTAGATGCCAAGGGCCCACATGTCAGATCATGAAAACATGCCTTTGGAGGACTATAATACATCATGGAGGACTTAACATTTCCCCTACCACCCAAACATTTTTCCCAAGAAGGCCAAAATGTCACCCTTGAAGGCTTGACGTCATAGAGGGGCTACGGTTTGGTGGTGGTTGAGGACACTTGGCATGTTTTGGAGGAAATATCCCATGGATCATGGAGGATATGGCTTGTATTGAAGACACTTGGCTTTTGGAATCACAACGTCCCTTCTCCAATCTCAACAACTTGCCAAAAGGTGCCAAAATTGCTCAAAAGGAGGGTGACGTCATGTTTTAGGGTTTCTTTCATGTGAAAAAGTATGAATTAAGTAATATTATTTTGGAAAGGGGAAACATTAGGGATATTAACCCCTTGTCTTTTGTTTTACCCTAAATTATGTGGATAAACTATGTTTAAGACATTTTGTATAAATAGAGATCATTTGTATCTCATTTGAATAATAGCTCTCCCATTGTGAGAAGTCGTCTGGCTGAAATTTGCACCCTATTTGGGAAATATCTTCTCTCTTTTTCTCTTGTTATGGTTTCTTCATGCTATTGGTGGAATAATTAGTGCACTACCTATCTTGGAGCTTTTCTATTGCATTTATGGTGGATTTATCTTGGTAAGAGGAGGTTTATCTTATCATTTCTTGGACTAAGTAAGGATTTATATGATTGATGCTTCATTGCTTGGTTACAAGTTTGATTTGATATATTTATTGGGGAGTATAATGATTTACAACCCCACCATTATCTATCATTTTTTTCTAGAAGTTATTTGTTGCACAAGGTTTTACTAGGAGAAGTAAAAGGGTTTACACCCTTTTAGTATCTCCTAGTTAACATTGCTTGCCTTTGGGAGTAAGAGGGTTTACACCTCTAAGGAGATATAATTGTTAGCTCTTTATTTTTTTGAATCCATAACCCAGTAGATGAAGGAACTAATAATAATTGCATTGGAGAAATAAAATATTGCATTGGTTAACGTGAAAACTTGGGATTTTGAGATTGTCTAAATTGGAATCAATTATATGTTTAATATGGATGGTTGAGGCACTAGGGAGTCACCTTTGGATAATTTCTTGTTGATTATTTCATAAAATTTAATATACATCCATTAGGGTTTCATAAACCCTAGTACAACTTTCTAATTAACTCACAAACCAATTGTCAAAAGTTGCTAAAAGTTCCCCCCTATAATCTACTAACCCTAGCACACTTTTTTGGTGGATTGTTGGAAAGTTTTGATGGTTGATATCTTGGATGTAACAAGTTTAATTCTACAGACATAAGGCTGAAAATTACATCTCTGAAATACTATTTCTTACAGTCTTATTTCAAGCTAAAGTCTTGCTCTTTCATTCTTGAGTTAAACTAGTATTTACTCGCTTGTCTCTTGCATATTTTACTAGACTTTTAACACTTTATTTGCATCTCTTACTACCTTTTTGTTGCTGATATATAATAGTGTTTACTAATGCAATTAGGTACATAAATATTAAAGTTATTGTCCACCTAACATATTACGTGCATACTTGGATTTTCTTTTGTCCGGGCATGTACAATCACCCTTTGTAGGTACTCATACCTCTTGGCAACCATTGGCTACCACCAAGACTCTTTCCCAAGCCTTTTTGCACTCAGTATCTTGACCTATAGGTGATACACTTCCATCATCCTACTTTTCATTTCATTTCCCCCAAGGGTCATCGAGATTCCCCCCTTGAGGTGATTATCTCAATTCTAAAGTGACGGGAATACCTGCCTAAGGTGAAAGTGGGTAGGTGTTCTCTTAGTTGTCACCATTTTGTGGTTGGGTCATGATTTTCCCAACCTACAACTTGTGTGATAACATTTTGGTGCCTTTGCTGAGGATTATTTTGAATCCTCTTTCGACCCATAATGACACTTTGGAAATCTATCCCAAAGCCTTTCCCTAGCTTTCTTGGTGACTCCACCTAAAGGAATTTCCCTTTCCACCTTTGATGAGCTCTTCTTAAAGCTCATCTAGTGACTCCACCTTCTTAGAACCTTTATTCCCTTAATACTTTTCCCCTAGGGAGGTTCAAACCTTCTAAGGTTTACCGAAGAAGGCCTCCTCTCAAGTCTCCCATTGTCAAAACCATTTTCCATGGTACCCTTCCCCTTGCTCCAATTGATATGAAATTGAAGGTTGTTCAAAATGCAAGTGAAAAATTTTATGTTTCTTAAGCAATGGATTGGTTTTCAAGCACATAAATTTTGTTAAGTTAATAACTCAAATTTGTAGAAAATAACATAGATAACAACCATCAAATAACACACATAACAAAACAAATGATAAAGGAGTTCACCCCTCTCTTGGGATACATCTCCTAGTCCAACTTCCAATGGTCCTCTTTCATTAAGTTTTCAATATGTGAAATATAGTGATTTACAATGCTCAAACTGCAAAAATAATGGCTCCAATGGCTCCAGAACAACCATAACCCCCTATATAGCCTCTTCCTGCACTGGATTTGGTTAAAAAATGAAGAAGTTATCTTTCCTGCAAGTTTCTCCCTTCTCCTACATCAAAATCACCCTCCAAAATGCACACCCCATGGCCAAAACTAGCCCTGCGCTCTAGAACCTAGCTCAGTGCACAGTTCAAGCGTGGGGGGTGCTTTTGGCACATTGTTAATGAAATTGGCGCCAACCTCCCGAAATGCTTGGTCACGTGGGGGTTACGTGTCCAGGTGTTGGGGCTAACAGCCCGCCCCTATCAGTCGGTCCACAAAATTATCACATTGTTGGCCATATGCCGTTGGATATGGGTCGTGTGACCACAAGTTGGAGCTAAGCTTCGGCCCTACCGCCAACTCCTCCACCACATAAATTTAAATGTAGGTTGCACCCTATAGGGTTAAGAAACACCCCATAGGGGGACTGGTAGACCCATCCATGCTAGTCCACTTCTTCTTGAAGGTCACGCAATCAAACTTGGTGGAGTCTTGGCCCAATATTTTAGTGGTCGGTGTGGTGCCATGTGGCAACCCCTGATTGGGCCACGTGGCACCCTACCATTGGTCCATCCCACCAACCAATATTCCTAGTCAGTTGCCATGTCTCATGCCCAGTCATCCAATCAACACTTTCCACGTCAGTGACACGTCAACTATATGACTGCCATGTCAATTGTACAAACTATCCAATCAACTGCTGACTGTGCAGTCTATAATTTGTTTTGTTTGTTTCAGAAAATGGTCAGAACACAGTAATTTTTCCATATGAACTCTGTTTGATCCCGTTCAAATTATGATGGGATCGTGAGGATAAGATCTACACAATGAAACCATTTTCAAGAAATTTTGAAAACTTTGTTTTTTTATCACTTTTTGATCCCCTGGATCACTCCTCTCCATTGGAAGCTTTTGGACCTCCAAAAGACTAATTTCAGTCAACCTATGTATGAGGGTATAGTTCCCTCACTCTTCCAACCTCAATCCATTTATCTTTTCTTGGATTAGTGCCTTTGAGACCAACACGAAGGTACTCCACATTCCCTCATTTTTAAGTCTTGTCTTTCTGTCAAGGATAGTATCATGTTGCACTTCTAAAATAAATTTTGGCAAGAAGTCATCTATTGAAGGAATCTAAACATGCTCTCCTTGATCATCAATCAAAGGAGGCTCATACAATCTCAAATTCACAACATTAACAACTACATATATTTTCATATAATGAGGCAAATTCAAACAGAAGGCATTGTTACCAATTTTTTCAAGAATCTTAAAAGGTTCATATCTAATTGGTTTTAGCTTTTTACCTTCTCCTTTAAGCCTCTCTTTGCTAATGTAAAGCCAAAAATTTTCTCCAACTTGGAAACTATGGTCAACATGATGCTTATCATGTCTTGTCTTGTACTTGGCTTGACTCGTTTCCAAATGTTCTTGTACCATTTGATGCACCAATTGAATTTTCTCAATGAACCGCTTGGCCTTATCAATGTCACTATGACCATCATTAGCATCATCCTTCCGAAAGATAAAATCTAAAGGAGATTTTGGCAAGTAACCAAAACATGCCTCAAATGGAGATGTTTGAGTAGATGAATTCTTAGTCTGGTTATAAGCATGTTGAATGTAGTGTAGGTTCTCATCCAAAAGCTTAGAATATTTTTTGCAATAACCACGAAGAAGATGTACTACTGTTCTATTCACTACTTCTGTCTAACCATCAATTTGTGGATGGAATGTTGTTCTCTTTTTCAACTTGGTTTCCATGAGTGCTCATAAGCTTGAGAAAAAGTTCCCAAAAATCGAGAAGCTTGATAAGAAATAATGGATTTGGGAAGCCCAAAATGTACCCATACATGTTGAAAAAACATTTGTACCATTTGTTCAATTGTAACCTGCTTCTTACAAGGCATTAAAATACACATTTTTCTAAAACGATCAACCACAACATAAATATAATCATGTTTTTTTTTAGACATAGGTAGTCCTCCTACAAAGTCCATGGAGATACTTTCTCAAGGACGGGAAGGACTGGAAGTGGAGTATACAATCCTAACTTTTTGTTGCTAGGCTTACTTGTAGCACATAAAGAACATCCTCTTACATATCGTGATACACTTTCATTCATTTTAGGCTAATAAAAATACCTTTGCAAATTTGTCACCATCTTGCCTACACCGAAATGGCCAACAATAAGAGAAGTATGTGCTTCCCTTATGATGTTGACTCTTTCACCCTGTGGAATACATAGCTTGCCAAGATGATACAAAATTTTATCATGCACATCGTAATCCAATTCCTCTACTTTCTTATATTGACATAAAGTTGCATATACATCTTTAAAATCAACATCTAAACCATACTATTCAACATAGCTCTCATGCATGATAGAATTATGCTTAAGAATAATTGAAGCACTAATAATAGGCCTAGAAATCATATCAACAACCTTGTTACAAAGACCCTTCTTATAAATTATCAGCAAGTGGAACTGTTGCAAGAAACCCATCCATTTGAAATTCCTTGCTCGTTGTAGCTTAGTTTGTGATTGCAAGTATTGCAAAGGTTGATGATCAGTGTGAATAATAGTTTCCTTTCCCAACAAATAGTGTTTCCACTTTTTCACACTTTTCACCAATGCATACAATTCCTTGTCATATGTAGGATAATTAACTATTGCACCATTAAAAGTTTCAGAATGGAAACATATGGGCTTACCATGTTGCAACAAGACTGCTGCCATGGCATAGTGACTTGCATTTGTTTATATATCAAATGGATGCCTTAAATCAGGAAGTGCAAGAACTGGAGATGAATTGATTCTCTCCTTCAATGCATCAAAAAAAATCTGTTTCTTACCTCCCCATTGGAAAACCTGCTTAATGCTTGTCAAGGCATGTACTGGAGCTACAATTGAGAAAACATTAGAAATAAACTTTCTCCAATATTGGTCTACTCCCAAAAAGATTCTAACCTCTGTTACATTGTTGGGCTTGGGCCAATCTACAATGAATTTGACCTATGAGGGATCTGTCTTCAATTTCCCCCCTCCAACAATATGTCCCAAGTAAACTAATGAGGTCTTTCCAAACTCACATTTAGACATCTTTAAAAACAAATTTTCTTTCTTCAAGACATCTAAGACTTGATTCACATGCCTAATATGCTCTTCTCGAGATTTTTTAAATATCAATATGTCATCTAAGTATACAATTGCACAATCAACAATAAAAATACTTAAGACGTCATTCATAACTCTCATGAATGTTGCATGAGCATTACAAAGCCCAAATGGCATAACCATCCATTCATACAAACCTTGATTTGTTTTGAAATTTGTCTTCCATGTGTCTCCTTTAACAATCCTAATATGATGATAACCACTCCTTAAGTCCAACTTAGTGAAATACACAAAACATTTCAATTGATCAAGAAAATCATCAATTCGAGGAAGAGGGTAATAATTCTTTACCGTAATCTTGTTCAAGGCTCTGAAATCTACACACATGTGCCATGTACCATATTTCTTTGGTACTAAAACAATTGGTGACCCGCATAGTGATGTGCTTGGCATGACAACCCCTTTGTCAAGCAACTCTTGGATTTGTTTTTTTATTTCATCATTCTCTATGACTGACATCCTGTACATGCCAATGTTTGGAAGACGACAATCTTGCTGCAATTGGATCTCATGTTGGATACCTCTTTTAGGAGGAAATCCTTTGGGATACTGAAACATCTCATCATATGTGTTAGAAACCTCATATAAATCAGATTTTAACTTTGCATCACATGCTTGAAAAGCTTCATTTTCAAAATTCTCTTTGGGTTTGATCATCAGGAGTACACAGTTCTTACTAGCATTGACTAACCTCTTCATTTGTCCAGCATTCACAAGTGACAAATTCAACTTCTTGTTATGTGATCTAACAATGTACTCAACTCCATTTTTAAACAAATGATATTTTTTCTCATGACGATGAAAGATGGATTTCCTATCATATAAATATGGACTCCCAAAAACAATACCACAAATATCCAATGGAATGACATCAAGATCTACCTCATCTATAAAGTTTGTAGTGATGGAAAATCTTAGTTTACATCTTTTTGTCACATGCAATTTTTTATTGTCACATATCCAACATAAAGGATATGGTTTAGGATGAGGAGTTGTTTCCAAATTCAATTTCTTGACAGTCTCTTCAGAAATGAGGTTTGCTTGTGAACCACTATCAAATAGTGTATCTATCTTGGTATGCTTTGAAATAACCCTTATGTGGAAAACATCTATTCTTTATTTTTCATGTTGAGTTTCAATGAGGCTACCACTTGAAGAACTAGTACTGGAAATAGAGTCCTTACCTTTAAAACCCATGGCTGTAATTTTAGTTTCATATCCAGAATCAAATCCTAAATCATGTTGTGTAGTTGTAGCAGTCTTTGGTATCCCTTTTTTGTTGAAATTTTTGGGTCTCTTTTCAAGATGAAGTTTCCAATAGTGGTCTTCATCATGGCCTTGTTTTGAATAGTGTTTACATGTGATTTTTTCTCCCTCTTTCTTGACTGAAGCATTCTTCTTTCCTTTTCCTTATAATTTCCCCTTTCCTTTGTCTCCATTCTTAAATGGCTTGCTGCTTCCCTCTTGAGGAACATTCTTCCCTCTTGCTTCTAAGTGAGTTGGATGTACACAAACTTCATCTAGTTTTGTATGGTTTAACATGATAATTTTGTGTCTCAAATAACTATGCAATCCTCTAATATATTTGAGTAGAGTATCTTGAGAGGATAAATATATACCCAAAACCAAATCTCTTTTTCTATTCTTGAGTATATATTTTCACATTTTCCCCTTTAGTTTGCCTAAAGTTTTTCCAATCCATACTGGATTTTTGCATGTATTCTAATGGATAAAATTTCCTTCTTATTGCAACAACAAAATCATTCCAAGAGGATAAAACTTTATCATGTTTCTTCATGTCCTCTTGAGTTTTTTCTTCCCACCAAATGATTGTTCCACCTTCCAATCTAAGAGAAGCAAGATGAATATTGGTTTCATCATCTTGGATTCTTTGTATCCTACAATACACTTCAATATTATGAACCCAATTATTCAATCTCTTAGCATTTACCTCCCCATTGTAAATAATAAATTCAAACTTTATATCAAGCTTAAGAAAAGGAGTTTTACCATGTTCCTTTGGAGAACTTGAAGATAGTTTTGAAAGGGTAGAATAAGTTGAATATGGAGGTGAAGGAGGTGGAGTGCCACCATTCCCTCCATTCCCTTTTGGAGTCTTATCACCATTACCTTCATTACCTTTTGGAGGATTTGAGCTCTCTCCTTGTAACCTTGCATTCCTCTCTTCATATAAAACTTTCACCATTTCTGTCATATCAAAGAAGGATTTTTTGAAAGTTTCTTCATCTGAAGTGAGGGTTTCATGACTCTCCTCATGAGCCACAATTGGTGAATTTCTCCTTAAAACTTGAGGTGATTGAATTGTTCTCCTTCTTGAAAGTTGAGAACTTGGCTCCATAAGTTGTCTTTCTCCTCTTGTAAGATTCAACCTTGTAAGTATCAGAAAAGCACTTGCAAACAAATCAAACCTTCACCATAACCTTAGATCTGATACCAACTTGATCTAAAATTTAAGGTTGTGCAAAATGAAAGTGCAAAATTTTATGTGTCTTGGGAAATGGATCAGTTTGCAAGAACATAAATTTTGTTAAGTTAATAACTCAAATTTGCAAAAAGTAACAGAGATAACAACCATTAAATAACAAACATAACACAACAAATGATAAAGGAGTTTACCCCTCTCCTGGGATACATCTCTTAGTCCAGTTTCCAATGGTCCTATTTAATTAAGTGTTAAATATGTGAAATAAAGTTATTTACAGTGCTCAAACTGCAAAAATAATGTCTCCAATGGCTCTAGATTAGCCAAAAACCCATGTCTAGCCTCTTCCTGCACCTGATTTGGTCAAACAATGAAGAATTTATCCTTCCTGCAAGTTTCTCCCTTCTCCTATAACAAAATAATCCTCCAAAATAAACACCCCATGGCCAAAACTGGCCCTGTGCTCTCAGAACCTAGCTCCATGCATAGTTCAGGCATGTGGGGCACTTTTGGTGCATGATTAATGAAATTGGCGCTAACCTCCCGAAATTCTTGGTCACGTGGGGGTTACGTGTCTAGGTGTTGGGGCTAATAGCCCACCCTCATCGACCGATCCCCAAAATTATTGCGCTATTGGCCATATGTCATTGGATATGGGTTGTGTGACCACAGGCTGGGGCTAAGCCCTGACCCTACTGCTAAATCCTCCGCCACATAAATTTAAATGTAGGTCACGCCCTACAAGGTTAAGAAACACCCAATAGGTGGACTGGTAGACCTGTCCATGCTATTCCACTTATGCCTAGAGGTTTCCTGATCGAACCTGGTGGATTCCAGACCCAAAATTTTAGTGGTTGGTGGGGTTCCACATGGCAGCCCCTGATTGGGCCATGTGGCACCCTTCCATTGGCCCAACTCATTAACCAAAATGCCCAAACAGTTGCACGTCTCCTACCTAGTCAGCCAATCAACGCTTGCCACATCACTTGTATAGCTTCCACATCAGCTATACGGACTGTCCAGTCAATTGTTGACTGTGCAGTCTACAAATGTTTTTGTCTATTTGGGAAAACAGTCAGAACATGATAACTTTTCCATACAAACTTTGTTTGAGATCGTTCAAGTTGCATTGGGATTGTGAGGAAGATATCTACACAATGAAACCATTTTCAAGAAATTTCAAACACTTTGTTTTTGCAGCAATTTTTTATCCCCCGAATCACCAATGGATCACCCTTGGGAAAAATACCTTTATAAACCCCTTAGCATGGCCACCATCATTGGATACCCCAACACAATTCCAAAAGTGTCTCACAAATGGCTACCAACATTTTTGGGAAACAATGTCACCACTGCAGACGATCACCTCTATGTCGTAGGCCGAGACATGGAAAATGTAGAAGTGGAACATGAGGATGTAGCCATGAAGCTACTAGCCTCATTTTTTACCGAAGATGCCTAGAGGGGGTTCAGAGGGATACTTGACAATCACATAGCATATTATGAGGATTTTTCCAAGTTATTTAAGAGCAAATGAACAATGAATAAAGACAATGAGCTACTTGTATCTCAATTCAATTAGATAAAGAAAAAGGAGAATGAGACAGTGAGTGAATTTGACACCAGGTTCGATAGGTTTTATAGTCAAATTCCAACAGATTTGTGTCCAACTACTGCAACAGTTCATTTCCTCTATGTGAATGCATTTGATGGGAAATTTCACTTTATTTTGAAGGACAAGAAGCCCAATTATTTAGCACAAGCCAAAGATTATAGTGCAGATATTGAAGAAAATATCCTTGACTCAAAGGTAGTTCTCTTTCAATATCCTCATGTCAAGGCAGAAGAAAAGACTAAGGATTCTAGTAGTAGTGCTCTTGATCCAATTTCTCTCTTGACTCAGAAGATAGATCAAATGAGTACTCAATTTTTCCAAGCATAGAATCAGATCATGGGTTGTTTGACTACTGTGGAGAGAAATCAATCTGCCTCCATACCTCAGTTTACCAGACAATAGAGAGATGCCACAGGTTGGAAACTGAGGCCTCAATTAGAGGCAAAGGCCCCTGATACTTTGAAACCAATTGGGATAGTTGACACCTAAAAAACACCATGATATTATCCATGCCAAGAACCTCATAGAGAAGATGAGTCTCTTCGACGAGATTAATATTCATCTGACAGTATGAACTTCATAGATATGATCTATAATTTCCAAGAGGAAAAAGTCACATAAGAACAAATTGATGAATCCAAAAGACAAGGTGAAAGAGAGAGGGGACTCCAGGCCTTGAATTAGTTGACATATGATTAGAGGAAGGAACTAAAGAAGAGGGAATATTTGAAATACACCCAAAAAAAATAAAGATTCATCCCCTCCAACTCAACCTACTGCTCCTCCTTCGTCTATAGAAAAATTGGTCCCATCTCTTCCACCTCTAGTACATGAGTTTCTTCCTAAGCCAACTCCCACATATGAGATTTAGTTGAACATAAATGTTGCAACCATGTTTAGAAAGTTGAATATGATGGTTCCTGTGATAGAGATGTGAAAAATCCCTTTTGTAATTAAGGAAGTATTAAAGTTATTGGAGGTATCGATGAGAAGGAAGATCCTCTGATCATTTTGAACACTATGTATCTCGATCGGAAAAATGACAACAATCCTCTGCTTGAACAACAATCCTAGGCATGAATGGCCTCTTCTTGAACAACTGTATGTTAAATTCTGAGGCCTCTATGAATGTCATGTCATTGAAGGTAATGGAACAACTTGGTTTGAAGACAACCTGACCCTATGGAAACGTATGCGACATTGATTAAAAAATGCTCAAGGTTTATGGGTCATGCGAGGACATTGAGGTTCTTTTGATTGATTTTCCACATATCAACCTCCTCATGAATATAATAGTGATTGATGTCTCATATACTTGGGGTATGATTTTGTTGAGGAGTTGGTATGTTTCCCTTGGGGGTTTCCTTAGCATGGACCTCACCCATGCACACATTCCCATGGGAGATGGAACTTTTGAGGTATTATACAGTCGAGATCGAGTCGACAAGCATGTGATGGATCCCAACAATCCTAACTATACAAGTGAAGATGAGTTTGATGAAGTTCCAGACACCATTGAGTATGATCCACGGGACTTGCATTTTATGCAGGAGGACTCCATAGACACCCTCCTCCCAAGCAAATATGAATACAAAGAAAAACTTGCAAAGTTCCATGGGACAGAGACAGGGTCTATCCAAATATTGAATAAATAAGATAAAGAACGCGAAGAAGCCATCAAGAAAGAAATCAATGCAATACCTCCTTCTTATCCATACATTGAGAATACACTTTACATAAACTACACTGAAGGAAGTCTTTCACTCATGTGGTACAAGAAGGATGTAAATCTCAAATATGACCAGAAAGATGACAACTCATGGCTTGGCCCTTACATCATCTAGAAGAAGTCTGACAAAGAGAAGTATTATTTGACAGCTTTGTATGGGAGAAAGATGCCATTTCTAATGCATGGATCTCTTCTCTGGTCCTATGTTCATATCACTTGACTTCTTTAGGGCCCGGGCTCCAGGTAAGTACGTAGGTCATATTGTTTTTCTTGTGTTTTCATCTTGATTTCTCATGCTATTTTATATGCATTTCATATTTCATTTTGCTCTACTTGCATATTGATTTCATGTTTAGTTTATAAATTAAAAAAAATGCTAAAATTTTATTTTCCAGATTAGTTTCACTTTTTGGTTTTGATGTATATGGACAAAGGGTGACATAACCACCCTAAATTTTATGGTTTTTTGTTTCAGTGTAGGAACAAGTCTACCAGGAGATGTTGTGGTTCTCATGCACTCTACGATGAGCACATGTCCCCAAGTAGGAGCTAGATGTTATCCCCATTTTTTGAGATAATTAAGGAAATGATGTCTCGAGGCCCTCAGGTTGCAGACATGGAGTACTGAGAGATAATTTGACGAGCAGTGTCCACTTTCACAGACGGAGACCCACCTCACCACCACAGCTCCAGGTTGATTACGATGGTATCCACCACATTAGGTGGCCTCCAAAAGACATTGGGTCTTGCTCCATGAGGTACAATTCATGTATTACGATGAGTGTCATTTCAATATTTGAGGCATTTGAGTTTGTTACATCTATTACGACTTTTGATTATGTGACATTTTCTTGGACATTATGCTATTTTCCTTATTTCACCTTGGTGGTTGACATCACACCTTAGTAAGTGGGTCACCCTTAGCGATAGGTATGCTACTGAGAGGATCTTTGGATGAGTCATCATGCCATTCCCAACCATACTTGTCACTTTCCACACGTCATCCCCTCATCTCCTCACCTTTTGGGTTTTTCCAGTGTATTGACCCAAGAAGGGGTTGTCCCTCACTTCATGGGAAGAAGGGGCTGAAGGCCTAGAGGATTTTGGCTGGAAAAAGATAAAATATTAATTATGAACCTTCCATATTCTCTCCCAAAGAGGTCTTGAGAGCAATGAAAATCCTCTCCTAAAAAATCAAAGATCTGCAAAATCAAACACATAACATAAATGTCCCACTTGATTGAGGGATTTACACAAAGTGTGTTACAAGCTAGACTATACCCCCATGGAACTATGTATACTTCTTGTTTCAAGCGACACTTTGGTAATCCCCCCCCACAAGCTAATAAATTCACCCTAAGGAGTACCCAATGTTTGGACCTTAAATAATTAATGACAATGAATGGGATTGGGAAAATGATGCATTGAAAACGAAGGTGCAACACACGCTCTACAAAGGAACCCATAAGTGAGACACTACAACCCCTTGTATGTCATGAACCCCATGCCAAAAATTCTTCCCCTCATCCATGACACCTCATCCACATGACTTAGATAAAGGTCCCCTTGGGAAACACCCCTAAAMTTGAGGAATRATTCACCCAATGGGTCATGTTGTCAACCCTCCCATACCTAAACTTGGAAAATTGCATAGGGTCTTTGAGAATTAGTTTATTTTGATGAGGTGGATTGGATGTACTTGTTTATATGGCTCTTTTATTGATTTGATTTACTCATAATGATGCTTTGAATTGAGATCCTTGGAGGGCATATCCATTTTTCTTTCTAGAGCCCAACTGGTGGACAATATTGGAGGAAAAAGCCTAGCTTGGGCTTCCATGAGGCTTGAAACCCACAGGTTGGATTCCAAGGGCCCACATTCTGAATCACGAATAGATTCCTTTGGAGGCCTAGAATACATCATGGGGGACCTAACCTATCCCCTACCACCCAAATGGTTTTCCCAAGAAGGAAAAAACGTCACCCTTGAAGGCTTGACATCATAGAGGGGCTAGGGTTTGGTGGTGGTAGAGAACACTTGGAATGTTTTGGAGGAAAGAGCCCATAGATCATGGAGGAGATGGCTTGGATCGAATACACTTGGATTTTGGAATCCCAACGTCCCTACTCCAATCTCAATGAATTACCAAAAGGTGCCAAAAGTTTCCCAAAAGGAAGGTGATGTCATGATTTAGGGTTTCTTTAATGTGCAAAAGTATGAATTAAATAATATTATTTTGTAAAGGGTAAATATTAGGTTTGTTGACCCCTTATCTCATGGTTTACCCTTAATTATGTTGGACACAGTGACCACACTGAGAGGGGGGGTGAATCAATATAGGGCTCTTTTTACAATTCGTTCTTCCTTTAGTTAGCAACCACTTCAAACATTATTATTCATTACTTATATTCACTATTAGCTTCTTTCATATATAAAAAACATTTATCAATAATATAAAACTATCAACCTGTTGACGGGCGAAACAGTCCATCCGTCAACTGGGAGAGTGGAACTGGTCCGGGGTTGTCTAAATAACCCAAGCCGTTTGGTATGGACCACCCTGACGAGTTTAACGGCTCCGTTGGCCGCTCTAAGGTCTCGTAAGGAAA
>ML802273.1:0-11618 GCA_009831015.1 Picea engelmannii
ATGTGGAATTGAAGTAAAAATTCCATAGGTATTTGATGTACAGAGTGTCAAAGGGGCTTTGAGAGAGCTCTTGGGGGTAATGGAAATCTCAAGAGAAGTGGCAGAGCAATTATCACAACAATCGTGTTTTATAACCACAAGATTGAAGTTGAGCCATATGATCTGCATAAGGGGAGGAAGACCTTTCCCAACCATCAGATATGGAAAAGGTACACAAAATTTAACCTCCAAATCCTTCGGACTTCATGACTTCGTGACTTCGATGAAGTTTATGTTTTGTTGAGAAAAAGGGGTCGATGCTCAAAGTTTTGAAGTCCCGAGGTCATTTGCATCCATAGATCATCTAGGAGGAGGAGAGTTGTGTATTTTCCCCGAGTATTTATGTGGTTCGGAGTTCAAGGAAATTTCTTGAAGTGCACACATAATGAACTTCCTCCCAAAGTCTCGAAGTCCGAAACTCATCCAAACCATTCGATTAACAGGGAAGCATGTCCATAGATCAACTGTGCGAAATTCAACAGTTCGGATATTTAGAGTTCGGGAGAACTGAGAGGTAATGCTAAGAAAATCTTTGAATTCCTCGATCCCCGGGGTCCCAAAGTTTTGGGACATAGCTATTCAGTAGTTCGGAGTTCGAGAGAAACATGGTGATAAGTCAAGAAATTCGTCGAATCCTGGAGCTACAAAGTGCCAACTCACGGGGTATGACGTGGCATGATGATGTCACCATGGGTGAAATGGACCTCCTCTAGTCATGCCATGTTTCCATGAGAATTGTACTTTTGACAACCTTGTTGGAAAAATAACAGTATGACACATGGCGATCATGTGTCACCATATTATATGATGACATTTGTAATACGTGGACATCGGAAAAGTTAAGAGGTTCGGGAATTCGATGTTCAGAAGAAATGGAAGAAGAAGGTATGAATTTCTCTGAAGTTCAATGCTTCAAAGCACCGAATCTCTGAAGTCCCAGAGGCCCAAAGTCCCGAAGCTCCGGGAAGCGAATGTTCGACAGTTCAAGATTTGGAAGAAATGTTGTGTTGAGCCAAGAAATCCTCTGAATCAAAGAGTTACGAAGTGTTGAAGAATATTTTGTGACGTGACATAATGACATCACCTAGGGTGGCATGGACCTACTCTAAGCACACAATGTGTTATCCTCTTTCATACCTTTCACGGGTTTTATGTTCCAGTCGTAACTGGACACTTGTCACTTGCCAGTGGGGCCACACGTCACCACCTTATTTAATGATAGTAGACTCATGGAGACCACTAAGTTCGTAAATTGTGCATCTGGAGGAAATGTTAGAGGAATTTGTGAAATATTCCAAAGCCCGAAGTGTCTCTTCATTACTTCGTACAGCTCAGAAATTTCAACAATTAAATTTGGTTCCAACTGAAATATGTTGTTGTCTTCTTTCTATTGTATAGGAATTTAAAAATTCATATTTTTCTTCCCTTCTTCAACATTCATCCTCTAACTTCTGCTTAATACTTTCACGTGTCTTTTCTCTTCTTTAAGTACACCATATCCACTATTGTCTACTTCTGAATTTTTAATTTTGAACTTTTCTTCAATCTCCTGCTTATTTTTATTTTCCAATTGCTGGTATTGTTATTCTACTTCTCCTTCTTCGTTTTCTTTAAATAAAAAAAAATTGTTCCACTTCTTCTTATTGTCCCTAAATTATCACATTTTCACCTTCAAGAAATAACTTATGTACTATTTATCTAATCACAGTCTCATGTTCATCAATATTTTCCTGTGTACTTGCAATCACATATTTATTAGAAAATAAAAACATTCCTCTGTCTCTCGAGATGTGTGAGACATCTCTAATTTTCTAGGAACTTGTAAACACTCTTCTTTATTAGATCTAATATGTCCTTTACATTCAGGTTCCCTTCACAATTTTTCCATCAATTCTATCTCTTCTTCAGATCTCATAAGCATTGTATCAAAATGTTGGTCATTCTCCAATACATGATCATTTTCAAAAAATATTTATTTTCCTGTAACATCCTCCAATGACTTCTCTTCACCCTTCCTTTAACCATGTTCAAAAATCATTTATGCAATATTTATACAAACTGCATTGATCTCTTCTTCTTCCCTTTGACTGTCTGTATAAGAAAAATCTTCTTTATTTATTGCCAAAACAGTTTGCTTCAATTTCTCTTAAGAAATTACCTTACTTGATTGTGTATGCTCCTTATTTAAATGACTCTTATGAAACCTTGTTGTTCCATATTCTTCCAAAATAGAATTTAATTATGTACCTATTCTGCTTCTATCACAAGTTCTAAGGACTACCTCTCTTCATCTATTTGCTGACCTGCAAACATACACAAATCCTTAGTTTCAAAAACATAAGACCTCATGGTCTCATTTGATAACTCTGCTATCAAAACTTCATGTTGTCTTGAATTCTCATAATTCAATAAATCCTTTATTGGTTCTTCCTCAACATCTTCATCTTTTCCAAGAAATAAACCTTGCTCTGGTTCACAAATTTTTTCATACTAAATTGTTCTAAGAAATCCCTTCAGCTGAGCAATTGTCCTTTGTCTCCATCTCACCTGCAAAAAATTTCATTTTACCTTCTTATGCATCATCAAACCATGCTTTTTGTCCTCCTCATCCCTTTGTAGAATTTATTTCATCATCTCAAGATGCAATTTAATTTCAACTATTTCCTTGTTAAGTTTATCCAGACTTGAATCATTATTGATTTCCCTTGAACCTTTACTATGACCTCAATAGTCATACTTATCTTTCCTTTATGATGTTTCCTTTTCTCATTGTGAGTTGCAATCAAACCACTACCAAAAGATAACTCCAACAACTTGTTTTCAAATACCACAATAAACTCTCCTATGCCTGCTCTTCTGTCAGTATTTATGTTGATTCCTTCCTATGGAATCTTCACCCGAGCACTCCTTTCTCCTTTTCTTCCTACAATCCTCTCACTTAATTTTCCAATCTCCATCTAGATATGTTCTCTTCCATTTCACCCCTCTCAAAAAAAATTAGTTCTTATTTATAGTTCTCAACTGTACTTCCTTATTTTCTCTTCTACCTGCAACCAATTCTATTTTGTCATAAATTAGTTGAAACTTGAAGGCCCTTGCCTCACTATCAAACTTCCTTGAACATTTTGCACTTTCTCCTTCAAATTTTATTTCAAAGAAAAATTGTTTTCTTCTTCCCAAAGTATATATATATATAAAAGAAAACATTAAAATACTTCCTCCACAAAACTCTTTCCAAGAAACAAATTTCAAGCTTTTATACCAATTGATGCAAGGATACCCAAGCCCTGCACTAATTCCCTTGCTTTTTTTTATTAAACTAATCAATCTTATTCTTTCCCAAGTTCTTTCTTCTTCCCTAATGCAAATTTCTATCGTAGCCTTTTTCTTTGATTTTAAGACCCTCTTTCCGATCTCAAATTCCTGACTACAGGAAATTTCTAACCTCTAGATAGAGGAAATCTCCACTCATGAAATAATTAACAATCAAGATTAACTTTGCTATAGAAACTTATAAATATTCTACAAACCTATATCTTGTTAAGTTTGAAATTTATGGATAAGAATCCACACCCAATATCTTCTGAAATCTGCTCGAGCTCTACATTCACACAGATAGACCCTGCAAGCCCCTCTTTCATCACATTCTTTAGAAGGTGACTTAATTCCTAATATTAAAGTTTGATTTTAAGGATGTCTTCCTTCAATATACCATGCATATACTTTTCATCTTCAATGTTTCTTGAATAACTATGATCCTACACAAGAATTTAAACCATCTTTGGTTAGTCATCTCATGAAGCTCACAAGAACTTCATCATCCTATTTTTCCATTCATTACACTGGATGTACGTATTTGACCCTCTCCTCAAGAGGGGAATCACATAATTCAAATGGATTCCTCACCGCGTACTTACTTCCACAAACTCAATAGATCTCAATGATTGCTTTAGCAATAATGATTCCCTTTTTCTTGTCAAAATTAGTTTTCCTTCTAGATTGTTCTTCAACGAATATTTGATCACGATTTTGTGACTGGAAATTTATTTACAAGGGAGAAGAGACTCTCAACACACTTTAAATAAAATGCAGAGTACCAATGCCTCCTTCAGGAGTAAAATTTAATTCAATCATTTCAATATCGAATTTTCAGATCTCAAGGGAGATTTAAATAACATAGTCTCGACCAGTCTTGCATCTCATTATTCCTTCAACTTTAAGGGTATGTATATTGGAATAAATATAGAATTAACGCCCTCTATCAATGCATTCCCAAATCAAATTCATGCTTGATATTCTTACACAACTTACAAATGCATTACAGAAATAAAACATCCTTGTAACTACACTCTGCTGGAAACCAATGAATTTATGAACCCTTCAAACATATTGGATTCCTACCATTTATCATTCATTAGATTTTTATTAAAAATTCCAGTGATTGGAACCTCACAATGAAGCTCTACCCCATCAATCCTTAAACAAACTACAATGACTGTTCACAACTTGTTTACAACAAAATGACTGCAATTCTCAAGTTTTCAATGAAGATAAGGAAAATAGAGAATTGTTACTTGGAAATTTCAACCATTACCATGCCAAAATCACACAAAAGAGAAAAATATTACACAGATATCATATCACAAAGAATATCTCTGAAAGTTCACAAGAAATTCTCCATTCACTTACACAAACCATTACAAGCATAAAATGCTTGCATTACTTTCAACAATAAACTTTATACATACAATCTATTTACTCTCTCATGGCCCTGATCTAACTTGTGTGGCCATCTAAACTCTCTATTCCATCGGCTTAAATTTTTTTTATCCAAGAAGTTAACACTTCCAACTGACTAAAAATAGAATCCAGTAATCTTCAAACTGATTTCTAAAAATACACTCCAACTCTATCTCATCTAGTAAATCTTCAACTAATTTGCTATTTTCTTGCAACTCTTTCTAGACCTTTCCTAAAATTCTTGATTCATTCTAGATATTTAGAATTTGGTTTCATGACTCATATCCTATCTTGCCACCTAACTCTGTGACTCATCCTTCTACAATAAATTTACAAAATTTGGAATTTTTTTACAAAACATTTTACATTGTAACCCCTCATTGTCCTAAGATCAGTCTGATCAACTTTGAACTTATTATTGAGAACAAAATTTTCTTACATCAATATCTAATTCATGATGGGCTCTTTTCAATCAGTTTCTTCCTACTACAAAACTTGTTTCTTTCTCACAATCAAATCTTACGTATAGTCCAATCACTAGCTCAAGGCCTCCACAACTTTCTCCAAATAATTTCAATAATCCTGCTATCCTATCTTGAAAGAGACTTAAGACTCCATGTTGTAGTGGATAGGTTTTTTCCTTTGAAACACCTCACTTACTGAAATGTGGCTTTGTCTCTACTTCTTTTTCTTTCATCCAATATATACAAATATCATCTCTTTGAATCTGGGCCTTTCACAATCTAATTGTTCTCAACTCTGTGAAAATTATTACGAACCTGCTCTAATACCATGTTAAATTGATAAGAAGAAACAAATATGAGGAAAATCACTAGAAAACTTATTAACAGAACAAAACTCATGGGTCATGGTTTTCCCTTCTCATCACTAAATAGATGCTCACAATGGATATTTAAGTAACAACCCTAGAGGTTTGATACAGTCAACAACTAACAACTCACTAAATTTTTGTAAATATAAAATACCAAATCAACTAATCATCCAATTAACTAATCTATGCATATTCATTCAATCAAATTCTTCTAGAACTAGAGATAGTGATTACCATACTCCAATAATGACATGTGGTTGTTAAAGGTGTTTTTCTTGGATTTGGATGCCTAGAAGATTAATTTATGTACTAATTATTGATTTTCCTCTCTTGAACATGTATAACTCCCCATGGGCCATGACCCATACTTGGTGCTTGAATCCTTCTAATGGTGTCCATAGTAACTAAACTTGAAGGAAAAATATCTCATGAAGATATCATCTATGATGGTTTTATGACTCATTGATGGTTATTGATCCCTACAAGCGACTTTTTAGTCCTAATGAACAAGTTTCATCACTTGAATTTGGTATAAGTCTTAATATTGATACCTACTTCTCCAAAAATCCTAATGGTGCTAATATGACCACTAAAGGTAATGGATACACTTGGAAGGTCAAGTGTGTGGGTTCATTGTGTTATTCGTTCTTGAATATTGATATGAAAATGAGAAGGTATTACTAACAAACTTTGCATGCTAGGTTGATGTATTTTATGCACCGGATCGATAAGAATGTGAAATACATAAACTTTACAAATTGTTGTGGAATAAAAATTATGAAGTGAATAATTAAAAGAAGAATAGAAATTGTAGAATAAGGATAATAATAACAGAAATAAACAAGAGAGAAATAGACATGATTGTTAACAGAGTTCGCCCAATGATGGCTACATCTATGAGTCCCGCTTCTAGTGGCAACTACTTCATTAACTCTCCAAAATGCTCATTACTTCAATGTAATGCTTTCAATTTGTTGTAAAATGCTTGCTGGAATATTTTACATGACCTCCATGAAGATATCCAAACAATCCTCACCAATATCCACTCTCAAATGGGCTCAAAAGGACACTTGCAACATTTACAACATGATATAATACCCTTCTTATTCAAATAATTACATTAATTCTACATACTTCTAACTGTATTTGGATGGAAAAAGATCTTGGTTTAAATAGGAGAATGTGGGAGGATCGAATCCCAACCATTCCCCCTTCCTTGGCTATATTTTGGGCTTGAATCTCCATTAAAATTTCTAAATATGCTTAAAAATAACCATATAATAAGGTTTTTGACCCACCTGTTGCAAATATTATGGAGTGCACCTTTATATGTGGTGTTAACCATATAATATATGGTTTAATTAACATGTGGGTTGAAGATATAACACATACCATATGAATATGTGGTGTGTTTTCAAAAGACCGTGGTGAGGTGACTTTTACTAGGAACTAGGTCTAACACCTTGGTCGGTGGGTAGCCTCGCCGACTGGGTACTTCCCCCCAACCTCTTCACCATATCATAATGAAACCAATAGTGGGAGAAGGATTTAATAGGCGATTCCACCCATCACCCCGATCATCGAAGAGTTGTTAAGTCGTTGTTATATCGAAGTTCATAGGTTTGAAACCGTTGGATGCCCAACCAATTTTGACTTAGGCCCATTTGGCCCAATCTAGGGTACCACATGGCAACATTGGATTAGGCCATTTGGCACTACCTCATTGGCCCATGCCAACTCACTTCCTATTCACTTCTCAATCACCTACACAGTTAGACTATACTGTCACATGTCTTGCTCGGATACTGCCACCTATCAGATCTGTACTGCCATGTGTCAACACCAGAGCCTACCATGTCATCGTATGGACTGCCACGTAAGTATTCATACAAGCCACATGTCTGCCACATAAACCCTTGAAACAACCAAAAATTCCTGCCACATGTCACCTTATGGTGTTTCCATCTCATCAACCACATCATCTATACCTGTTGACCTCATCCTTCCATCTATCATCATCTAGGGATGCCACATATCCTTTGACTAGTTGAATTTTTGACTATTTGGTCAACACCTTCATATCATGATAACTTTCACATACGATGTCAATTTATGATCTATTTGTGCCATCGAAAATATGGTGACGATCTATTTATGACTTGAAGTCTTGAATTTTCATGAAGCTAAACCTCATGTTTTTATTCCTCTAACACTTCATCATAGTTACAAATACACTTAATCATTTCATGATTAGCATCACATTCTTTCTTAGTTGTTACAGACATAAGTGTTAAAAATTTTCTTGCATTCACCAGTATTATTGACTGTCATCTATTTGCAAAAGAACTATAAGTTTTCATGTGATGATCATGAACAATGTACTTAATTCCATCATTCTTGAAGCAATATTTCTTTTCCTCCTTTTATAATATGGATTTTTTGTCTTAAATATATGGGATTCCCAAAACAATCCCACATATATCTAGTGGAAAAACATCAATCTCTACTTCATTAACATATTTAGAAATGATTGCAAACCTAATTTTGCATTGTTTGATTACATACAAACTATTATCACCACATATCCATCCCAATGGATATAGTCTAGGATGTTTCTTAGTTTCAAGTATCAAATTCTTTACAATATCCTCTCTAATTAGATTGGATTGTGATGTGTTGTCTACTAGGTTATCAATCTTAACATGCTTTGTTATGACCATAATGTGGAAGAGTAATTCCTCTTTCTTTCATCATTTACAAATTCCAAATGAGAAGAGCTAGAACTAGCAACATAAGTTATACCTTGGATTCCCATAGCTACAATTTTAGTCTCATCAACTGAGTCTGATCCTAGATCTTCTTGAACTATTGAAGTTGCGGTCTTCTTTCTCCCTTGATTGTCATACTTATTTGGCTTCAACTTTGGATCTAAAATCCACCAATTTTCTTCATCATGATCTTCCTTCTTGTAATGATTACATGTAGGCTTCTCCTTCTTTAATGTGGTTATTTTCCCTTTTCCTTTTCTTGAATTCTTTCCTTTCAAGGCTTCTGTGGAAAAACTATCACCAACATTTCTTTTACCTAATTCAATGTGGATTTTTTGTACACACACTTGATAAAAGTTAGTAGGATTTAACATAAGGATAGTATGTTTGAGATAATAATGCATACCACAGATATACTTTAAAAGTGTCCCTTTTGTATACAAAGGAAAACCCAATAAAAGTGTTTTGTTTCTAAACCCCTGAGTGTAACTTTGAACATCATGACCTTTAGTTTGCCTTAAAATTTTCCAATTCACCATTTCCTATTGCATGTATGCTAATGGATAGAACTGTTTCTTCAATGCAGTAATGAAATCATTCCAGGAAGAGATAATTTTACCACCTTTCTTAAGATTCTCTTGGATTTTACTCTCCCCCTAAATGAGATTTGTGCCTCCCATGCAGAGACTCCCAAGCTGGATATTTTTTATTTCATCAATAATATTTTGTATCCTGCAATAGAATTCAAGTTGTCTAACCCAACAATCCAACTTCTCTGCATTAATTTAACCATCATATGTTGGCAAATAAAGTTTTACATCAAGCTTTAATAAAGTCATATTAGAAGAATGAGGAGTTTTTTTAGATTGTTTATCCTTGGGAGAATGTGCACTTGCTTCATTTGTAGATGATGATGATAAAGGTGAAGAAGGTCCACAAAAGTCACCTCGTCTTTCTTATATCACTAAAGATTCACCTTATTCAACCTTTGCAATTCTTTTAATTGTGTGTTGTCCTCTTTCCTGGTAAAGCTCCTCCACCATGGATTTCATCAATTGAAAAGCCTTGACAAAATTGTCCTCAAATGAATAAGGAAGAATATTCCGCGGTGAATACATATCATGTCAAACCTTCAAAACCAAATTCTCTGATACCATAAAACTTGATCTGAAAATGAGAAGGTATTACTCAAAAAATTTGCAAGTTAAGTTGATGTATTTTGTGCACTAGATTGATAAGAATGTGAAATACATAAAATTTACAAATTGTTGTGGAATAACAATTATGAAGTGTGGAATAAGAAGAATAGAGGAATAATTAAACAATAGATAAATATACACGATTATTAACGGAGTTCACCCAAGGATGGCTACATCTCTAGGTCCTGCTTCCAGTGGTGATCGCTTCATTATCTCTCCAAAATTCTCATTACATCAATGTAATGCTTTCAATATGCTACAAAATGATTTTTGGAGTGTTGTACATGACCTCCATGAAGAGATCCAAACAATACTAACCAATATCCACTCTCAAATGGGCTCAAAAAACCACTTACAACATTTAAAACATGTTATAATAGCCTTCTTCTTCAAATAAATACAGTATTTCTGCATACTTTTGAATTTATTTGGATGGAAAAAACTCTTGTCTTAAATAGGAGAATGTGGGAGGATTGAATCGAAACCATACCCCCTTCCTTTGCTAGATTTTGGGCTCGAATCTGCATTAAAATATGTAAATATGGTTAAAATAACCATATAATAAGGTTTTTGACCTACCTGTTGCAAATATTATGGAGCGTGCCTTTATATGTGGTGTTAACCATATAATATATGGTTTTATTAACATGTGGGTAGAACATATAACACACACCATATGAATATGTGACACATTTTCAAAAGAATGTGGCAAGGAGAATTTTATTAGGCACTAGGTCTAGCACCTTGGTTGGTGGGTAGACCCATCGACCGAGCACTTCCCCCCAACCTCCGCACCATATTATAATGAACCCAATAGCGGGTGTAGGATTTAAAAAGCCATGCCACTTGCCATCTTGGACATCAAAGAGTTGTTAAGTCATTTTTATGTCGGAGGTCGAAGGTTCGAAACCGCCAGAGGCACAACCAATTTTGACTTAGGCCCATTTGGCCCAGTCTAGGGTGCCACATGGCACCACTGGATTAGGCCACTTGGAACTGCCTCATTGGCCCTAGTCAACTCAATGCCCAGTCACTTCCAAGTCACCTGCACAGACAAACAATACTGAAACATGTCCTGCTCGGAGACTGCCACTTGTCAGATCCATACCTCCATGTGTCAACAACAAATCTTTCCATGTCATCGTACATATTACCACATGAGTATATGTAAAATCCATGTGTCTGCCACATCAACCCTTGAAATGAACAAATTTTCTTGCAATGTGTCAGCTTGTGGTGCTACCAGATCAAAAATAGTATGATCCAAACTTGGTGAGGTCATCCTGCCATGTGTCATCCTCTGGGGTTGTCACATGTCCTTTGACCAGTTGACTTTTTTGTTTTTTGGTCAACACCTTTAGATCGCCATAACTTTCATATACAATGTCAGATTTACTATTCATTTGCGCCATCGGAAATATGTTGACGAGCTCTTTGCGATGGTGAAGATTTCATGAGCTTTGGAGAAATTTGATTTTTGAGCATGTCAGGATCCTCTTGGATCAAATATTTCATGTGATTTCAAGGTGTTATTTGTGGCCTTTGATGCATGAGTTCAAGGTGTAGTTCATGGCACTAGCCTATGGTGAGAGATGTCAATGGCACTAGGTGCTTTTGAATGATTGATAGGTGTCTCAGGGTCTTGGAAATGTTACGTTCATGTTTGTCATTGCATCACAAGGGGGGGACTAGGGCCCTCCTCTCCAAGGATCGAGGTTGGGATCGTCTAAGAAACTTTTTGGGGGGGTTTACAATGAGTCACTTCAAAAGGATGTTGTGCTACTAAGAATGTTTTCACTTTCCTAATAATGTTTTCACAAATTAATAATAATGTGCAAAGATTCATTTTAATGTGCATGTTCTATAAGAATTTATATGTGTTCCTAAATTATGGACACTCCCTCTAATTTAGGTTACATATGAAAAACCTCTCAAACCTTTATTTTCCTGAAAACCACTCAATATCTCTATTTTTGACATTATTTTTATATAGACTACACAAATTCTTTCTCCATTAAATTAATGACACATATGGAGTAC
>ML802273.1:37618-68571 GCA_009831015.1 Picea engelmannii
ACAGAGCATTATTTTATTATATTTGAGTCTTCTTCTTTACTTGCAGGGGAGGATTAAATATCAACATTATTGCAATCGAAATATTGTGGAGATTCTTTACCTTGATTGATGGTTGAGTCATCCTCTTCATCCTTGATAGGAATTTCTTATGTGTCTTGTCTTTTGATTTGATACATATATTATAACTTCATCCATAAGTCCTTGGTAGATGTGCATAGTCTTATGCTTTCCTAGACTATATCTGATAATCCATTGAGAAGAATCTTCAATGCCACTTCATTTTTCTTCCTTGCTCTTCTTTGGACTGTAACCTTGGACTGATTCTTTGATGTAGTTAAATCCCATGGCTTTCTTACTATTGAATTACAAACTTTAGATCCTTTTGACTTCAAATACTGTTTCATATTTTCTCTCCATGAGGAATAATCTATTACATCAAATAAGGGAGCTTCAATTGTGGAGGGAGCCAATTGTCCACCCATTTCTTCAGAATCTACCTTCCAGTGTTTAAACTGTGCTGAAATAACTTGTTCTCATACCAATTTTTAAATACATCACCCACACTAAGAGAGGGGGGGGTGAATTAGTGTGTGGACTTTTATAACTTTTTTTCTTGCAAGTTAGAAATTAAAACATAATTGTACTGATTAAGAACAATCAAATCATAATCACAATGGACACAAGAGATACCAGATGTTTGTGTAAGGTTTTGTATAATTGATATGTATATATATGTGAATATACTAATATGAATCTTCCCAATGCCAACTATTTTGTATCAACACCAACTGAAGTAAGGAGTACCAACTCTCAAGAGAGAACCAACTCTCAAGAAAGACCCAACTTGCCACAAGACCCAACTTGTTGATAGAACGTAGTCTATCCAACTAGAGTTCATATAGTAATTCAACTCTAGTAGCAATCATCCATTATTGAATAAACTCTATTTCATGATCAAAGGTATACCATAAATGCTCATCACCACACTTCATCTTTTTCCTAAAATTCGCACCTTCTTCCCTTTATATTTCTTGTGATATGTGCGCCTTCTTCACCTCTTCTTCTCTCTGATATTAGCATAGACCTCAGGTCTTCATCCCCTTAAGTTTTCTCCATAGGTCACTCTTTCTCAGCGAGCCTATATTTCCCACAAGCCCGTCTTCTTTGCAAAAGCACACAATCTAGTGAACCAATCATGGTTGTATTGATAGTTTCTTATGCTCAAAACGTGTTTAAGTTATTGGGCTGACTTGTGCAACAAGTCATAACTAACTTGTTCATTTACAACAACTTTTGGGACCATGAGAGATCATCATTCCAGGTCTTCAACTTTACACCTGGCATACCCTTTACTTTCATAAATTGATTAGAGGTGTGGATTGAATTCCTTCTTCTTTTTTATCACAAAAATCGATGCTTCCTTCAAACCATGTTCATATGATCATTGACGTAGAACCACAGGCTTATAAATTTAAGTGACACATTACATTCTGCCTTTTAAATCTCTTTACCATATGACCAATGGTGTTATTCAGACGTTAGGCGAGATTATCACTTGAGCGCTTATCAATTCAACAGTCACTATTCAATCTCTCGATGAGATGGACAATTGTCAGGACTTATCCCTTCGGGTCTCAGCGACTTCGCAACCTTTAAAATATCCCGAAGAAGATTTTGTTGAACAGATCATACAATTCTCATTTATATCAAGGAACCAGATCAATGGTGATATTCAATCCTTACATCTATCCTTTCATTTCTTAATTCGAAGGCCAGGACTTAATCAAGCATTGAGATGGATAGCCACGATTTAATTCGAGACTTCAACTACTATACTTACACTATCCTTCCACTATATTTTGATCAATGGTTGAGAGTGCACTCAAATTATTCTTTAGATTAGACGACCCATGTCCACTTCTGGACTTTGGAATTCGGGACTTTGGGACTTTGGGAAAGTGCTGGTGGTAAAAATCCCGAAGTAAAAACTCCCATAGTGAGGTAACTTGCTTACGTCACTTGATGACGTGTCATGAATTGAGTAGTTGTCGCGTTTCACTCAGGTTTGTGATTTTTACGTACCTGAAATGTCGATTCAACTTGACACTTGTCATTATCTAATTGCACCATGTTTCCTTCCTGACGTAGTCTTGCTGACGTGGATCTCTTCATGTGGCACATGTTCTTCTCTTGGATGTAACGGTTGTCCTAACTCTCGACGTATCTTAGATCGATGACTGAGCGCGACTTCAGACCTTCTTCCTTCAGGACTTCGATAATTTTGACATTTTTTGGTGGTGAAAACTATCGAAGTAAATCTCTCGTAGTGACATAACTTATTGACATCACGTGTTGACATGGCATGAGCCAATTTCCTCTTGACACTTGTCATCATCTAATTATTCCATGTGCATTTGTTGATGTGGTCTTCTAACATGTTCTGTCGAAGTGTCCTTGTAGTCGTGGTCTACTGACGTGGTCTACCACATGTCCTTGTAGACATGGTCTACTGACGTGGTATTCTAA
The DNA here is from genome assembly GCA_009831015.1 of Picea engelmannii. Taxonomy (NCBI): domain Eukaryota; kingdom Viridiplantae; phylum Streptophyta; class Pinopsida; order Pinales; family Pinaceae; genus Picea; species Picea engelmannii. Next base: position 40,145 of record ML802273.1, read on the forward strand.
AGTGTTCTTCCATGTGTCCTTGCTGAGATGGTCTTCCACATGGTTTGTCGACGTGTCCTTATAGTCATGGTCTACTGACGTGGTCTGCCACATGTCCTTGTAGATGTGGTCTGATGATGTGGTATTCTAACATGGTATGCCATGTGTTCTTGCTGACGTGGTCTTCTAACCGACAACCTTGATCCAACATTCATCGTATGTCCTCCAAATCCAATGGTCCTTATTCATTTTGGATTTTCATTTCTCCAGGCTTCAGGTTTTTCAAATCTCAAACTGAAAAATGTTGAAGTGATATTTTTTCAGAGCGTAACCTCCTCATATCTGTAGAACCTGAAATAAATGTTGTTCATTGATCATATTCTCAGATCGATGGCTCGATATATCTACGGTGCTTTTCCTTGGATCAAACCCAATGACTCTTCTTCTACCTTATCCTTTCCTTCCAATTAGAATGATCCAATGACTAACGAAAATTCTCATAAATGAGATCTCATATCTTTTACCTCGCTTATCCTGTCCTTCCACTCAAAAGTGATCCAACAGTTGTGAATATTCTTGAAGAAGATCCACGATGAAGGATGATTTCGGAACCACAACTTGCAAGTGATTTAAATCATCACCCAAACTTCACAATTTGAATTTTTTCTTTATTGTTGAGTCAACCACAATCATCGATTTTCAAAGCTATAAGATCTGATGGTCCTGACTAATTGAAGGATTGGAACTAGCATGATATTTAATTATCCTTTCGATATCCGCAATCTATCCGTGCCGTTGATGTAGTTATTTCACATCCGATAGTCACAACTCAATCCAACTTAATTTGATTGTTTGTTGGATGAACCACAGTCGTCGATATTGGAGTCTATGAGATCTGCTGATCTAGATCAATTGCAGGATTGAAACTAGAGAGTCATTTAATTCTCCTTTCCATCTATACAATCTATCCCTGCCATTGATATGGCTTGCAAATCTGATGGTCAGGATCCTCCAATGGTCCTCAAGCCCACAGTCACTCATATGACCAACGTCCATAATATTAGAAAATCAACACGGTCAATTTCTTGATCGGACAACTGTTGAGTCTTCTCACCCCGAGCTTACACTTTTCCTTCCGAGATTTGATCTCTACATATTGTTTGCTCCTCCTCCTAATATTAGGCTTTTGATTCCAAGCTTTCATCTCCTCATAATGTTCGCTCCTCCTCCTGAGTTTACGCTTCCTTCCGAGCTCTTTGATCTCTACATACTGTTCGCTCCTCCTGCTGAGCTTAAGCTTCCTATCTCTGCACACTGTTTGACATTTTCTTCTAACTAATATACTTTTGACATGAATGACAATCTCATATATGGTAAATCACAATGATAATTCATCATAACAAAAAATAATCACATCGACTGTTAACATCAATGACAATATGTCCAACACTTTTCTCCATGTTTGAATCGAGCCTCTTATCATCAATTGTTGGAATGGAGGCTGCAAAGCGTTTTGTTACTATTCCTGAGCTTAATGTCCAATTTTGTGGATCTGTCATTGGGGCTCCTTATTTTTGGTAGGATCATCCTTTCTCTACTCTGGTATTTTCTATGGACTCTATGGCTTTCCCCTGTAGGAATTGCTTCCCATCCCCTCCTAGGAATATTTGAAAATTGTTTCCTTTAGATGTGAGGGCCTCTGAGTGGAAGACGAAAGAGGGTGTTTCATGGAGGCTCCTTTTGAAGGTATTTCTCCAAATAAACAACCTTTATTTGAACTGCCAAGGGTATCAGGGTTGATAGGAGGTTGTTGGCCCTTGACCAAGTTTTGTAGATCCTTATTCATGTTCGACCATTTTTGGGACTTCAACAGGCTGGTAGAAGGCAGAGTGCAAGGAGAAGCAGAGATCACGGTATCTCTCCCCATGTTTAGGGGATTTTGGGTTTAGGTTTTATGTAACGGGTATGGGATGTTGGCCCATGGGTTTACCCATATTTAAGCCCCTTTTGTAAAGTATAAATAGAAATATAGGCGATGTAAGTAGGGGGTAATAAGGCTAATGTGCTAAGTGAGGGTAGTAGTGAATGTTTATGTCTTAGTGTGGATCTAGAGGATTTGTGCATACTATGTGTTAAGACTTGCATAGATAAGTGCCAGTGATTGTAAGAAGTTGGTGTGCAGACTGTGTAATAAGGCTTTGTGATCTTACCTAAATCGGGGAAGGAGGATCTGGAGAGGTTTGTGCATATCTCCTATCCTATGCAGAGTGGGTCTTGTGGCTCTGTGCATTGAACGAAGATAATAAAGAGAAGAATATTTGGTGGACGTAGACCCACGCTAGGGGTGAACCACGTATATCCTGTGTTGTGGCTTCTTTGTGCATTATGGTTGTTATGTGAGTTATTCTTAGTGTAGAAATACATGTTAGATGCATCTGATATAGTAGTTTAGTGCTTAGTGATGTGAATGAATGTTAGATCTAATCTATTTCTATATGCTAAGTGCTTGGATGTGTTAGATCTTTTTGAATACTGTGTTGTTATGTAATTAGGGTTTTCTCTTGTGAAGTGGATAACAGTGAAATATTAATGAATTTTAACTGCTAAGTTCTCTGTTAAGTAATGTCATCACATATATGTGTCCCAGCTAGGTTGTAGACACCTGAGTCCTACAACCACCCCTTCCTCTACCTTGAGTGAGACTTCATCTACATCGTAGGTGTTTCCGAAAGGGTCGGTAGTTAGGGTTTTGTTGGTGCATTGTCGAAGCATTGAACCTTGTCTCTACCCCTATGCCAATAGATGGTTTCATTTTTGGGACCTGGAACTATGATTGTTGGGAACTGAAGAAAATAGAAAGCTTTGTTCATAGATCTCTTGTTGTGTTGTACAGTACTCTACTTGAATTGTGAAGCTCTGTGCTAAGAAGAGAATCTCAATCTGAAGAAAAGAGGTAAGATCCTAAAGCTTTGTGCTCTGATAAAGGTAAGATAAGTGAATTTTTGTTTTTTAAAGAATGGATCTAGATATGTTTGATAGATTTTGTCCTAGTCTGAAAACTAGGGCACAACTAGAAGAAAGAAGATTTGATATGAATAGATTTGATAGAACTAGTGAAAGATATGTTATTCCTGTGCATAGAAAGAACTGTTGGACTAACAAGTGGATGCACAATCGTAGAAATAATTTTTTGCAGATCCACCACTGTGATCCCAGTGCGGAGTAAAGGAAAGGTTGGGGATCATTCAAGAGAAAAATAGGATTGACTCTTTGTTATAATTGTAGAAGACCGAGACATATTGCTAAGGAATTCCCTCGTGAAGGTCTTATTTTCCTTTGTTGTAAGGCTATTGGACATGAAATTTTAGATTTCACTAGAATTATTTCTAAAGTTTAAAAGATGAACATGAGACAAGAAGACCATGAGGAAGCTCAAGAGACTAAGAATATGCTCAATAACTAGAAAGAATAAGAGATTGTATTATTGCAGATTAAAGAAACTCTGAATGATCATAGAGACATCAACTTATTAGAGGTATTGAAAGAGAAAGAGTGCATAGAAACAAGAATAGGAGACTTCGACATAGACTGTGTCCTAGCTGAGGAAACATGGGTGAATATCATGACAAAAAGAACTTGGGAAATTTTGGGAAAGCCTATTATGGTTCCTTCATTGGGAGGAATAGGATTGTTTAAAGGGAAGATGATAATCCTATGTGAAAGAATTACCCAGATACCTATGAGTTCTCATGGAACTTCGACAAAAGAATAATTCGAGGTCGTTAAGTTTGTTGATAACAATGCCCCATTTGTTATTTTGCTAGGAAAAACTTGGGTTGCGAAAGATCATATACTAAGGAAACCAGAAGAGGAAGCTCTAGAAAAGAAAAAGAAAGAACTGAGAGATTTCATGGCTAGGAGAATAACGCACTTACTGGAAGAGCAAGAGAACAATTCGAAGCTACTAAGGACCAGAGACCTGGTTATCGATGTTGAAAGAACACAGGAAGACCTGAAACTCTTTTCCATACAGGAGAGTAGAGCACCTACCCTAGAAAGAGAAGAAGTATGACCCTCAAACCCTATAAAAGACCCTCCACAATGTGAAGTTACTATGCCAAGAGGAGATAAGAACAATAATGGAAAGGGGAAACTAGTGAACTAAATCACACAAAAGAAAGAGAGAAATCTCAGCAAGAAGAAAGAAAAGTTAGAAAAATTGCAGGAAGTTCTACAGGACTTCGTAGAAGGAAGGTTTGAGGAACTGGAACTTCATCGGGATAGTAGAATAATGTAGATTGGCACTTCGTCAAGGTGGAGAAATATGATTGTTGGAAGTGTCCCAACCATTAGAACGAAGCTCCAGAATGGCTAGAAGCGCAGTTATGGCCATAACGATTTCCATTGGACTGTTGGGACTACGCCATAATGGATGGAATTACATTTATTGACGTGTTCCTTCTCATTGGAAGAATCCATGATCCGAAATCGGATCCAGAAGTCTGACAGGGTTTAAAAATGCTCAAAAATGAAAGTGCTCGGAATGCAACAAAACCCACACCATTGCATTTGTCTCATCTTCCTGATTCTGGCGGTATATTTACTTCGTCAAACGGGCTCCGTATGAGCAAGATATCGCATTCTATCTGAAAAGTCAAACAGGCAAAAAAGGGGATGACTGTACAGTCCGTACAGGATGATGTGGCATCTCTAGAAGGTGACATGTGGCAGCTTCTGGAGATGACATGTGGCAACCTTGGGTGATGACACATGGCAGAACATGACAGGATGATTTGGCATACGGATGGACCAATGCAGGGGTGACACATGTCACCACTGTAAGGGTGACATGTGGCACATATGACATCAACATCTGATGTGGCAGGGATGATGTGGCAGGATGACAGGTGGAAGTACAGTCGATATGTGGCAAGCACATGGGCTAATCAGTAATCGACACATGGTGTATTTTGGTTGGTTGTTGAGGTGCCACGTGGCTCAGTCGTGGGCTACCATGTGGCACCCCATGATTGGTTGTTGGTTTTTGTGTAAAATTTATGGGTTTAATGGGAGTCGAACCGGCGACCTCCCCTCTCGGCTATGGACTGGCAGGGCTAGGCTAACCACCCGCCCTATGGTTAGTTCTTGTTATACGAATGGCATAAAATTTATATGAATTTGAATGTAGTTTCAAATGGCGGGGAAAAGGGTCAGGGCTTAGCCCCAGCCCTCGGTTGATTAAAATTGACCACACATCCACGACCATACGTGGAGGTAACACGACGGTGCGTGGATAGGGATATCCCTCGGTTCATGGGCGGATCCCACAGGACTAGGACCGTTACCACACAATATGTGTGGGGAGTTAAAACGGTTGGCCTGTGGACCTATTACAACACCACACGACCGGGAGTCAGCGCCAACAGGGGGCCAGCGCGTAGCCTATGGGCTAGCGCTTGGCCACATGGCCCAATATGACCATGCCAAAGGGGGCGTGTGCCTAGGGCTCGGGGGATTAGCGCCTAAATCCAAATAAAGTGGGCTATTTTCTAAAGTTTTGGATTTCTAATGATTTTAATGCCTGATATTAATTGATTTTCTCCATTTTTGGGAGATATTGGGCATTTTTGGAGCCCAAATTTTGGGAGGAAGTTGGAGATGAGAAACCAAATTCAAATCTATATAAACCAGGCCTGTTTGAGGCCATGGAGGACAGTCAAGGACAAAAAAGAACATAGTTATGCTGAAGGGAAGCCAAGCCAAAGCCAGTTTTATGCAGGGAAGCTTTTGAGGAGCAGACGCTGTCGGACCATTTCTGGGAGCTTTGGACATCCATTTTGCATGTTGTTTTCTTTGAAGGGTTATTGAGATCTGGAAGAACATGACTAGATTAGTCTTGTAGCCAATTGGCATAGCAACAATGTAATTTTGAGCTTTTGAACAGAAATAAAGAAGCCTCCCCCACAGAGACAAAGCCCCAGAGACGTAGGCAAAGTTGTGTCAAACTCCATTATCAATCTGCATGTTATGGTTTGTTGTCTATTATTGAATTTCAGATCTGCAAATTTGTATATGGCTGTCATAATTCCTCTTCTTTCCTCATTCTTTCACTAAGTTTCTCAAATGGTTAATTAACACATGCAAAATTAAAACTCAACCATAGTCATTAAAAGATCCTACGGATCAATCCATTACGACGTTGTCTATTTATCCCGTCGAGCGTTGCACTAAGAACACTTTTTCCAATTGTGATTATCCGAGCCCATAGAGAACTAGTTGCTTTTGCACAGTGCTTATTGAGAGCTTGCCACCCGTTCTGTTACATTGAGTGTTTTCTCACTGACCTAAGATATCTGACCTCGAGCCTGCATGTCGGATGACATTAGTGTAGTAGAAAACTCCATCGAAGAGATCCTAATAGACCTCATGGCTGAAAAGGTGATGTCCACAGGAATACAGGCTTCATCACACGAGGATTGGAAGCATCCCAATCAACTCGGCAATGTCGGTCTAACTGAACTGCTACAGAGAAACGTAGAAAGCATCATGATGACTTGGTGAATGTGAAGCTTATCCCATCTATCCTACCCGACTATATCCTACCTCTGGCTAGTGCGATCAGTCATGATAGTGTCCCAAGGGACTTCGACTACACCTTGATCACTACGTACCTCTCGAATGGGATACGCGCAATTGGAATGCAACTGGGATAGATTATGACGTTGAAGATCATTGACTTCAACTTGGGATATTGCAAGAACTATGGCATGCTCACCCCACATAAGTATTTGACGAAGACAAAGGGGATGAAGTCGAATATCATCCCCCAACCATGGACAATGGACATCGCAAGGTCCACCATCTTGAACGTAATGAAGATACCCCAGTTTGGAAGGAATTAGGAGGTTAACGCATGCATTAAACTCCTATTGTCTTGCTTCCATGGTGGTTATTTGTGGTTGGACAAATGCATCACCGTATATCTGATGCTAATACATTGGATCACCAGATTAAGCATGTAAGGACCAAACCCACAGGACTTTTATCCAGGGAAGGCTGCAGATCACGCCCTGGCACAGAGAATCAAATATACATATGGTGATGTGGAGAAGGGGAAGCAAGACTACAAGGTAGCTTCCATCTAGAATGATGCAGTGCGCCTAGCTTGTCAGTTGATCATCAGTAAGCTAGTAAGGAATAATAGACCCATGTAGGTCAAGGGGTTCGTTGTTTACCTCAAGGGAAAATTCATTGAAGGACTACAAATGAACTGGGCATGCTACCTCATCAACCAGTTAGAGAAATATTGTCGTGAAGCTCAAGATCGGGGCTATGAATTCCATTTCAGCTGGCTATTGATCCACATCGCCTTCATTTCTTTGGATATGTCAGAAGGAGCGATCTTCCCTCAGATTTTTCTGTCCGAACCCCTAGTTGCGAAGTTCACTAGTCTCTGGTACTCAAGCGACATGGCTAAGAAATGGTAGTCAAACACGATGTTCCACAAATATTACCTACAATTGAAGAGGGTTATTGAGTCTTTCCCTCGTATGATGTTGAACATCCTACATAGGTTCAGGCCATTTGTGAAGTTCCGCGCAGATAGAAATTTTATTTATATTACTACACACGGAGATGAACATAAAGAAGCGCTTCAATCCTACTATAAGCTAACTAAGGAGGACATGGAATAAATAACTAAGGAATGGCCCGCAAAGTTCCTTATACCGGTTGACTAGACAGAACTGTTCGACCCATACCTCATCGACAGTCCTGTGGTCACTCGTGACGAATATTATGCACCCAAGAGTAGTAGAAGGAAAAATAAGGAAGAGGTACAAGAGCTAAACAACGCATCAGAAGAGACTGCTTGAGATTCACCTAGAGGGGGAGGAGGTGACGAAGTATACAAGGAAGAGATCGACGAGAAATAATACAAACTAGAGCAAGGCAAAGAAACACTTCCTAGGGACCCCCTTGATGAAGCTGAGACATCTAAGAAAAGAAAGGTTTCCCCCAAGAAACCTACATCGCGGAAGAAGTCAAAAGACAATAAACTTCCATTTCAGACTATTGTAATGGTGGATGACATCGACCTCATCATCGTCACCATATCAGATACCTCAGAAGACATTCTACAACACAATGAAGCAAAATAGGAGACCATGTATGATAGGATTGTAGCGGAGTTGAAAGGGGTACAACAAGCCCTCTACTCCAACCGCGCAGTGTCTATTGCGCCACCGTCATCTAAACGGATTGAGTTGGGAGATGAGCCTGCCCAACTACACAGAACAACAGATGCAACCAAAGTTCGCCTTTGTCGTTTCTAGGAAGAAAAAGAGTCGGCCACATATCCATTAAAGCAAGCAAAATAGGAAGCCATAGAGCAATGTCGGGTTGCGCAGGAAGAAAAATATGACCTCCAAGCAAAGTTTGCAGAGGATAGAGAAAATATCTAGAAGGATAAAGAACAAATTCTCGCAGAGCAGATTGGATTTAAAGAAGCAGTCACTAGAGAACTTCGCTCTGTGACGGGCTTAAAACATATGAAAGAACACCCATTGGAGAGTTAGGTGGGGAAGCTTGCTGAAGCCATTCAACAACTCCAAAAAGGAGTAACATAACTAGAATTACAAGCAGTGCCAAGCACTCCGCAGGAAGTGCAAGACTAAAGGGAAGAAACTTTTCAGAGCACAGTCCATAGAATCAAGGCATTGGCCTTAGAATTCAAACAACACAATATTTGAAGAGCATAGACTTACGAGCACCTTGCAGAGGAACCTAAACTAAGGACACTAGAGTCACAGCTCCAGGAGAAAAATAAGAAAGAAACAACAATGCAAGCATAGTTGAAGCCACTGTCAGCTTTCAAGAGGATGAAAAGGTCCCAATAATAGAGCATGGTTCAAAAATAGGTCCATTCCATCTAGAGCAAGGTCATGGGCTCCAACAAGTGCAGGACGAATCTTGCACAATTTTGAGGATATTGAAGGACAAGGTGCAGAACTGGAATAAGTGGTCACCACAGTAGAACAACGCTTAGAAGGACCTATGACCAAGAAGGTTATTCATAAGTTTTCTGAGAAAGAGGCTCTAGTGAAGCAACAGGTCAAGGTAGCTCGAGCTAATATCGAGGCCCTCGAGGTAGAGTTACCTATATCATAGTGACTTGAGATGAGTCACAGGTGAGTTTTGGGGGACTGTTGGCCCTTGACCAAGTTTTGGAGATCCTTGGTCATGTTCGACCATTTTTGGGACTTTGACAGGCTGGTCGAAGGCAGAGCGCAAGGAAAAGAGGATCTCACTGGATCTCACCCACTTTTTAGGGAATTTTGGGTTTAGGGTTTATGTAACGGGTATGGGATGTCGGCCCATGGGTTTACCCATGTTTAGGCCCCTTTTGTAAAGTATAAATATAAATCTAGGCAATGTAAGTAAGGGGTAATGAGGCCAATATGCTAAGTGAGGGTAGTATTGAATGTTTATGGCTTAGTTTGGAGCTAGAGGATTTGTGCATAATATGTGTTAATACTTGAAGATCTAAGTGTAAGTGATTGTAATAAGCTGGCGTGCAGACTGTGTAAGAAGGATTTGTGCTGTGACCTAACTCGGGGAAGGAGGATCTGGCGAGGTGCATGCAGATCTCATGTCCTATGCGGAGTGGTTCTTGTGGATTTGTGCATTGAAAGAAGATAATAAAGAGAAGAAGAGTTGGTGGACATAGCCCCACACTAGGGGTGAACCACGTATATCCTATGTTGTCGCTGCTTTGTGCATTATGGTTGTTATGTGAGTTATGCTTAGTGTAGCAATATATGTTAGATGCATCTGATACAATAGCTTAGTGCTTAGTGATGTGAATGAATTTTAGATCTGATATATTTCTATATGTTAAGTGCTTGGAGGTGTTGGATCTTGTTTAATACCGTGTTGTTCTAGAATTAGGGTTTTCTCCTGCGAAGTGGATAACAGTTAAATATTAATGAATGTTAACTACTATGTGCTATGTTAAGTACTGTGATCAAAGATCTGTGTCCTAGCTAGTTTGTAGACACCTGAGTCCTACAACCACCCCTGCCTCTACCTCGGGTGAGACTTCATCTACTTCGCAGGTGTTTCCGAAAGGGCCGATAGTTATGGTTTTGTTGGTGCATTGTCGAAGCATTGAACCCTGGGTCTACCTCTATGCCAACAAAGGTAGTCGATTTGGGTTGGACCTTCCTTGACTGTTTTGGCCTCCTCCTTAAGAAACAATAAATCTCTTCCAATTGTGTATCCCAATAGGGATAGATTTGGGCAAGTGTTCATCCTTATATCCATAAAATTTCATTGTTTGTCCCCATTTGTCATTGGCTCAGGTCTGTAACAAGGAGGTTTCGAGACAAGGGTCCTCACACCCTATAGATCCATATTATATTAGGTTGTTTCTATCTCCCAAGGGTGGTTGATGGGAAAGTCAAAATCCTATCACTAAAATGTAGAGAACTCGGGTTAAATTAAAATTAGTCTCTCAACTACAAAAATTGGTACTTGGGGATGAAATTATGCTCCCTCAGGTATCATATATGGCGAAGAAGGAGGTGGTGGCTCATGTAAACAAAAGCCATGTAGGAATCAATATCCTGATGGAATGGGTGAAAAAGTCTTGGTGTGTCATGATAGACCAGTTACCCTCGATCCATTCTCTGACAAAAGGCTATTTTATGTTAATATTTTAAAACTCTGTGGATGTGGCCAAGGTGTTAAAGTTTATGTGGTGTATATACTCGACGTCATTTATTTTCAAAAGAGGAATGTTTTTTTTTTATGCTATTCGTGAAATATTTGATGAGCTCCCTATCTAGGTATGACTGGTTGGTCTTCTAGCTGAACTTTGGACCGAGAAGGGGTTTGAGTGTATGGGGAATTCCTTAGGAACTTATATGGATGCAAAAATGTCTTTCATCTCCACTATAAGAATGATGATGTCTCGCATTTTGGTATCTCTTAATATTAGAAAGGGTTTGTCATGGAAAATCAAAATGACTTGGGGAGGAAGAGTCTTCATTAAAAATATGGATTATGAGGTCATTTTGTTTAAGCATCATAGGTGCCATAAGCATGGTCATACTCCCATTGAATGAAAACTACCAATGACGCAGAAGGAGAAAAACACTTCTATGTTATCGGAGAAAATGAGAGGGGCTTGTTAGCTTATGAAGACACTATTTTTACCCTTCATGAAACAAGGTAGGGTATATATAAGAGAATGTGGATATAGGCCAGATGTTTCCAAAGAAAATTTTATGCATTAGGCCATTGTTTCTCCCATTTTCTCAAGTTCAACTCCAAGCTGAGGGTGAGGTTTCACAACACATTCTGAATCCACCAAGAGAATGTTACAGAAGAGAATTGTTGCATAGATGGGTATGTCACCTTAGAATTTTGCTCTTTAAATTTGTTGTTTCATTATTTATCAATATTGGGTAAAAGTTGGGAAAGAAATTGAAGAATATCTCTTTCTCCTCGAATTCCTCCACTGTCTACCCTTTCTCCTCCTCAAATATGCCTCTAGAAAATATCTCGTTGGCTCTTGCCTTGGCCCTAGAACCCACTCCCTTAGCTAGTACGAGCCAAGATTCTTCAAAAGTATATGAGGAAGACATGGTGTTATACCAACTCCGAAACAAGCAAATCTTGTTTCTAGGGAGGTAAATCATAGAATTGATGGGTTGGGTATGAATCCCTTGCCATTTTTTATTGCAAAGGGGAAGGGGAGAAGAACTTACCTATCTAAATCTCAAAATAGGATTTCCATACATATGGAAGATGGTCATTAATTCTCTATTACTCGCTCCATTAGAGAAGTGAAGAACCCAAAGGGGGTTGAAAAATTAAAGTTCTCTCTTTCATTTGTAGTTGTAGCGGTGAGGCGAGCCCATCAAAGAAAATCTCTCTCCATAGGTTGTTGGATTCAACTTAGTCAGACATTTTGATACTTCATGAGACTTTGGGTGATGCAAACTTGATTTCTCCTCTCTTAAATAAATTATTTAAAGGACGAAATTTTATAGGTATGGATGCAAAAGGTCATTTGGGGGGATTGGCCATGGGTTGGAGGTCTAGATCTATCAAACTAGTAAATTCTTAGGGTTTTAATTCAGGACTTGGTATCTTTGTCTGTGTGGAGGACCTGGGTACATGCTTCATGATTATTAATGTATATTGTCACACATAATATCAAATTTAGTTCTCATATACCTTTCTAGGTAAGTCCTTCATGAAGAAGGAGTATGTCATTGTAACGTACCCAACCACCCACAGGTTGGGAACGCTACTTCAAGCTCATTTCTGAGCTAATTTTGAATTACGATAATTTTTTAATTAATTAATAGGCATGGAATATTCACATGTAGAGATGAATATTCATGTTGTGGTATAAAGAATGTTTAAACATGCCATGCATAGAAATAACCAACAACGAGGATCATTAAAAATGCACATCTCATAGATATTAATCAATACACAATGAAAATAAATGTATAAGCAGAGAAACACATGACAGATAGCACTTATCTTTAATGAAATGAATCACCAATTGGATGCAAACCATGGACATTCCACCCAAGCGTATACATTGTTGTTCCAMGTCTTAACAACATTGTAACCCCTGAGCTAGGGAYATGAATCCACTACGACAATTCCAGAGTGTCACTCAACTTCACAAACTAGTCAACACTCGAGCTCTCACAGGCTTCTCATCACACACATCAATCCAAAGTACATGATTTCTCTYCTACCCAGCCTGCACAAACCAAGAGAATGGACCCACTTCTCTATCACATATTCCCTTAGGCTATCCACCTCCTTCCAGGGCTCYAGTGCATCTRGTCAATAATCTACATGCTCAAACTCTTAGGATTTACAGTTGTGGGAAACATTAACACATGCCAATGCATCTTAGACATCCAAGAATTAATTCATGGATGGAATACACCAAAAATAATKACTACCAAAAAAACCATGGCTCCTCTCAACAATTTGTTTTTCTTTCCCAAGAAAAGATCAACATGAATGAGGAATGAAGAGTTGGTGAAAGAACKAATGGAGAGAGAAAAAAATGAATAGTGTGAACAATGAACAATGAACAATGAGYGTATGAGTGAGTGAATGAACCCCCAACATACCAAAAATGGGSTTATGTATTTCTTGGAATTAAAGAAACACATGGCCTTCCCCCAAGAAGCTCATGAAAGTGATATTATCCATTAAAAAAAATGGGTAAACAAAAAAATAAAATAAACACTTATCCCCTCAATCCCCCTCTCTAATGGAATCATAGCCCTCTATAACTCTTTTCCTTGTCCGTATAACATCATGTGATGTATTTATTACTAATAATGATAATTTATTTATTATTAATAATGATAAAAAACAATACATTTCCTAATAACAATGACCACTTTTAGCTGTTTGGGAACTTTTTGATCCTGGTGGATATCAGTGGCCACCCACCAATTCCAACTAGCTCAAAACAGTTTTTTGGCAACTTACTATTTTTAGTAGTTTTTCGGTTCCTAAACTTTTGGAGCCATTTTGAGGGAATAAATGAAGGTTTTTCGGGATGGATATCCTCAATGACAAGATCTGATTGATCCCCAAAAATGAATCTCTTGAACGATACCTTTTCAATGAGCTATCGTGCACACCAAACGAAGATGGTATGCCAAAGTTACTCCCTCGAGAAGTTGATACACCAAATTTCCCAAAATGGGGTCCACAAAACTATTGGATATTCATCTTCTCGGGTTATGGTTTTGGATTTTATTTATGATAAAAAGGTCTTTGTAGCCTCATTGTAAAAATATCTTCTTTTCTCTTCTCTTCTTGTGAATGTGAGTAGTCATCAAATCTCTTCTCAAAGATAAGTTGCCACCATTCTAGCGAGTCTTTGACTCTGTATTTCTATAGTTTTGTACATTTGGCTCATTAATAGAAATTGTGTATTATTGTAAATTTGTGCATCTTGTTATATTTATGAAATATCTTTGTTATATTATTTCCTCCCTTTCAACATCTCTGTATATTACAGTGTATATATCCACTCTCATTTCATGTTGAAAATAATATGTATCAATGGTATCATAGAAGGATGTTCTTGATCATTTTTCAGTGGATGTCCCCGACAAGGTCCAAGTATAGAAATTTGGGTCTTGATATTGTCTCTCTTGGATAAAATAGCTTTCACACACCCAAGAAACCCTCCATGGTAGAAGGAAAGAAAACTGATGGAGCTGAATATTATATTAATCTGTTTCTTGAGAAAGATCTAACGTGAGAGAGGGATGAAATTATCGATAATTTTCCCCACATCCTTCAACGCATGTCGATAACAACATGTGCATCTTCATCAAGAGGCCACTTTGGAGGAACCTTGCCTTTCAAGGTACAAGTTAATTTTTATATTCCCATATTTGAAGGACAAATAGATGCAGATGCCCTAGAAAAATGGTTATCTACTAGAAGGTTATTTCTCTATTTATAATTTCTCAGACAACGAGAATATCACCTTCACACTCCTTAAGGCTCTTCCCCATATCAAACATTGGTGGGAAAATTACTCAGATAAAAGTTCCACAAAGGAGTCTAGAATATATGGGGTCGAGCCCACTTGGGATTTTTTTGTAGATGTCGTCAAGGAACAATATTACCCTGTTGGAAACTACGAAAACTAGTACATGAGATGGAGCACACTACATCAAGAGAGGGGACAAGCAGTTTCATATTTCACCAATAATTCAGGCTTGTTTCTGAACTAATTTTGAATTCTGATAATTTTTTAATTAATTAAGAGGCATGAAATATTCACATGCAGATATCAATATTCATGCTACAGTATAAAGAATGTTTAAACATGCCATGCATAGAAATAAGCAACGATAAGAAACAACAAAAATGCACATCTTAGAGAGATTAATCAATACACAATGAAAATAAATGTATAAGAAGAGAAACACATGAGGAAGAACAATTATCTTTAATGAAATGAATCACCAACTCGCTGCAAACCAAGGACGTTCCACCCAATAGTAGACATTGTTGTTCCAAGTGTCAATAGCAATGTCACCACTAAGCTAGGGCTATGAATCCACAAGGATGGTTCCAAAGTGTCACTCATCTTCCCAAACCAGTCAGCACTCAATATCTCATAGGATTCTCAACACACACATCAATCTAAGGTACACCTTCTCTCATCTACCCAACTTGCACAACCCAAAAGAATGGACCCCCTTCTCTGCCACACAGTCCCTCAGGCTATACACCTCTTTCCAGGGCTCCAATATATCTGGTCAATAATATGTATGAGGGAAAACATTAACACATGCCAATGCATCTCATACATACATGCGTTAATTCATGGTTGGAATACACCAACGGTCATTATTTCCAAAACAATCATGACTCCTCTCCCCAATTCATTTTTATTTCCCGAGCCAAGATCAAAATGAATGAGGAATGAATATTTGGTGAAAGAACAAATGGAGAGAGAAAAACATCAATAGTGTTAACAATGAACAATAAACAATGAGTGAGTGAGTGAGTGAGTGAGTGAGTGAGTGAACCCCCAACATACCAAAAATGGGTGTATGCATTTCATGGAATTAAAGAACCACATGGCCTTCCCCCAAGAATATCATGTAATTGATATTCTCCATTAAAAAAAATGGGTAAATAAAAATATAAAATAAACACTTAGCCCCTCAATCCCCCTCTCTTATGGAATCATATCCCCCTATAACCCTTTTCCTTGTCTGTCTAGCAACCAGTGATGTATTTATTATTAATAATGATAAAACATTACATTTCCTAGGAATAATGGCCTATTTTAATTGTTTGGGCACTCTATGATCTAGGTGGATATCAATGGCCGCCCACCTATTCCAACTGGATTAAGACATTTTTCTGGAAACATATTATTTTTAGCACTTTTTTGGTTCCTAAACGTTTGGGGATATTTTGAGGGCCTACATGAAGGATTTTTCGGATAGATATCCTTAATAATAAATGAAAGATTTCATTGATCCCCCAAAATGAGTCTCCTCTACGATACCTTTCCAACGAGATATCGTGCACCCCAAACAGAGATCATATTCCAAACTTACAGCCCCCGGGAAGTTGATACACCAAACTACCCAAAACGAGGTCCACAGAACTATTGGATTTTCATCTGCCAGGGTTAGAGTTTTGTATTTTCTTTATGATAAAAATTCCTTTAGAGCCTCATTGTAAAAATATATTCTCTTATCTTCTCTTCTCTTTTTTCAAATGTGAGTAGTTGTCACATCTCTTCTTAGAGATAAGCTTCCACCATTATAGCGAGTCTTTCACTATGTATTTCTATAGTTTTGTACATTTAGCTCATTAATAGAAATTGTATATTAATCTGTATATGTGCATATTGTTATATTTATGATATATCTTTGTTATATTATTGTCTCTCTTTCAATATATTTTAATATTTATGTGTATATCTCCACTCTCATTTCGTGCGGAAAATAATTTGGATCAGTGGTATCACAACAGTCTTCTCTTGATCATTTTTCAATGCATTTCTCCGACGAGGTCTGAGTATATAAAGTTGGGTCTCGAGCTTGTCTCTCTTGATGATAGTCACTCTTGCATGCCCAATAGACCCTCCATGGTAGAATAAAAGAAAAACAATGGAGCATAAGATTTTATTAATCTATTTCTTGAGAAAGCTCTCACATGACAAAGGGATGAAATGATGAATAATTTTTTCCACATCCTTCAATGTTTGTCGATAACAATAGGTGCATATTCATAAAGAGGCCACTTTGGAGGCATCTCGGATTTCAAGTTACAAGTTAATTTTTATATTCCTGTATTTGAAGGAGAGATAGATGTAGATGCCCTATAAAAATGGTTGAATCTGTTGGAAGGTTATTTCTCTATTCATAATTTCTCTGATGGGGAGAAGATCACATTTGCACTCCGTAAGGATATCCCCCATCTCAAACATTGGTGGGAAACTTACTGGGAGAAAATTTCCAAAAAGGAGTTTGGAATATATGGGGTCGAGCCCACTTGGGATATTTTTTTGGATGCAGTCAAGGAACAATATCACCATGCTAGAAACTATGAAGGCCAGTACATGAGATGGACCAAACTATGTTAGGAGAGGGGCCAAGCAGTGTCAGATTTCACCAATACCTTACATTCCTTGTGCACCAATATGGTTATCAAAGACTCTGAATGACATTTGGTTCTGAAATACCATGGGTCTCTACACAGATACATCCTAACTGAAATGGATTTTCTGGACATCTCATCACTTGGTGTTGCTTATTGATATGTTGTTAAAATAGAGAAGAAATTTAAGCACTAGAACAAACGGGATTTTGGGTCTACAAATCCGCAACAACCAAAGTATGGTAAATATGGCCCTAACAACGAACCTTCAGAAAACCAATCCAAGCCACAAGAAAAGAAGGGTAACATAAAGATGAAGAAGGACACTAGAAAATGGTGTGATTTCCACAAAATCCCCTGGCATAAGATCGATGAATGTCTCTCAAAACAGTCATTGGTGGCCGAGATCAAAGACAACAAACTGAACCCTAATTTATAATTTGATTAAGAAAATACTGATAGAAGATAGATCATGAATGAAAACCCCACTCTTATTTTCATGACCATAGAAATTCAACCAAAAGTACCAACAGATCCTGAAAAGGGGGAGCACCTTTTTCATTCACAAATGTGGGTGAAGGGGACCCTGCTGCACTTTATTGTTGGCAGAAGCCATAAGAACCTCATCTCAATATAGGTCATCAAACAGTTAGGATAGCCAAAAACAACACACCCACAACCATACAACATTGGGTGGCTTCGACAAGGACACGATCTCCATGTTAGCCACCTATTCCAATTGTCGTATGATATCCAACCCTTCAAGGATGAGTTATTATGTGAATTTTCCACACTGGATGTCTGTGATGTTCTCTTGGGCCAACCATATATGTGGAAGCACCAAGCTATTTATGAGTCTCGACCCCGTAGTTTCATTGTTACTCTGGGGATTTATCTCTACATGATACTAGAGGTAGTTCCAACAACTATCCCACCTAAACAATGTCGCAAGGTAGTATCTCATACTACAAAATTCAGCCTCTTCACAATCTGTTCAAAAGGTGAACAAAAGAACACTTCAATCACTGCAACCTTAGTCCAAGAACCTTATGTTCAATACAAGAAAGTCGATAAGATTGAATATAAGAACGAGGATTCCTTCTACACACAATCATCTCATGTATCCAGACTGGTTAAAAATTTCCAACCCTTCCAACCACAAGTTTGTGACAGCCTTCAACAAGCTAAGTAACACAACTTCTCCAACATGGCAAGAAATCATCAAGGTTCAAATTCAACAAGCGATTTCCCCTCTCCCCCAGGAAATTAGTGCAATGGAGACCATTGCTTCCTAATGAGGGAGGATTGATCTAGGTGGATATCAATGACCACTCACCTATTCCAACTGTCTCAAAATATTTCTCTGACAACTTACTATTTTTAGCAGTTTTTCAGTTCCTAAACTTCTAGGGCCATTTTGAGGGCCTAAATGAATTTTTTGGGGATAGATATCCTCAATGATGGCCAAAGGCTTTGATTGATCCTCCAAAATGAATCTCCTCGATGATACCTTTTCAATGAGATATCATGCACCCCAAATGAAGATCGTATGCCAAAGTTATGCCCCTGAGAAGTTGATACACCAAACTACCCAAAATGGGGTCCACAAAACTGTTGTCTTTTCATCTTCTGGGGTTAGGGTTTTTTATTTTATTTATGATAACAAGGCCTTTGGAACCTCATTGCAAAAATTTCTTCTCTTCTCTTCTCTTCTTATGAATGTGAGTAGTCGTCACCTCTCTTCTAAGAGATTATATGCCACCATTCTAGCGAGTCATTCACTCTATATTTCTACAGTTTTGTACATTTCTCTCATTAATAGAAATTGTGTATTGTTGTGTATTTGTGCATCTTCTTATATTTCTGATATATCTCTATTATATTATTTCATTTGTTTCAATACCTTTGTACATTTTTGTGTATATCTCCACTCTCATTTCATGACGTAAATAATCGGGATCACTCTAACCTTTCATAAATTCACAAAATACATTATTTAATATGGGGCTCAAAACTAGGGTATTAGACTCCCCTCCCTCTTATTTTGGCACTTTCCTCACTACATATACAAAACATAAATAAAAAATTCAAAATTTATTCAAAATGTTGCGGGTACTCTTCCCGCATGGCATCTTCATTCTCCCAAGCAACATCTTCAGGACCATAGAAAATCCATTGGACTTTTAGCAGCTCTATAACTCGATTTTGAAGCATTTTGGCTTTTATGTTCAATATTTGCATTGGCTGGACCTAAAAGTCTCCCTCTGTCTCTACCTGAATCAAATTCCAATCAATAACATGGTTAGGATCATGTACACATTTGTGTAGCAAATAAACCTAAAATACATTATGCACATTCATGGAAGCAGTCAATGAAAGCATGTATGTAACTAGAATTATTATTTCCAATATGTCAAATGGACCACATAATGTGGCTTCTAGCTTTGTACAACTACCCAACTTAAAATATCTCTTCTTGGGATTCACTTTTAAAATCACATGCTCCCCAACTTTAAATTCTCTAGCTGTCTTGTTCTTATGTACATAAAATTTATGTCTATCTTGAGCTACCTTTAAATTCTTCGTAATTCTAACCATGTGGTCTCCATATACTTCAACATTTTTGGCCCAAGTACCACTCTATCTGTTGGGTTGTCCCAACTCACTGGAGTATTGCATTTCCTATTCTACAAAGCTTCAAATGGGATCATTTTAAATGAAGCTTGATACCCATTATTATAGGAAAACTTAACCAAGTGAAAGTGATCTTCCCACTTAGATATATTATCCATCACATACATCCTCAACATGTCTGCAACTACTTTCTTGACTTTTTTTGTCTTCCCATTTGACTATGGATGGTATGTTGTGCTAAAGTTCATATTTATACAAAATCCTTTAAACAATTCCCTCTAGAAATTTGAGGTAAACTTTGTGTCTCTATATAAAAAAATTTCCTTAGGTATCCCATGCAACCTAGAAATATCCCTCATGTAAATTTCTTCAATATTAGTTTTTGTATGAGTCATTTTTATAGGAACAAAATGAGCAGCCTTTGTCAATTTATCAACCACTACCATGATTGAATCATGTTGTCTTGTTTTCCTGGGAAATTTAGTTATAAAATCGATGGTTACCACTTCCCATTTCTTCTCTGGAATTGGTAATGGATGTAGAAACACGTTGGGTGCCTATGCTCAACCTTCACTCTCTAACATTCCATACATCTGGAAATGTAATCAACAACATCGTTTTTCATTCATGGCCAAAAGAATTGGCTTCTTACTACTGCAATTTTTTTCTGGTAACCGAGATGTCTTGCATATGGAACATTATGTATTTCTTTTAATACCAAATTCCTAAGTTCTCCGAAACTAGGAACATAAATTCTATTTTTATGCATAAGTAATACAACTTCCTTCATCTCATATTCTTTAATTTTTTGTTGTACATTTTCTTGTTGTAATCTTTCTTTTACCTGTAGGTAATGTTGATCTATAACAATAACATCTAAAGTTATTCTCTTTAAATCTAATTGATGCATACTAATGATTGTAGCATGCATGAGAAATACTCTTCTACTAACTGCATCAACAACTTTATTTTATTTCCTTTGAGATGCTTGATGTCAAAATCGTATTCACTTAAAAATTCTAGCCATCTCGTTTTTCTGGCATTCAGAGTTGGATGTTCAAAAATATATTTCATACCACTATGGTATGTTCTTAATTCACATGTCTTCACCATTAGATAATGTCTCCATATATTCAATGCATGAACAATGGAAGCAAGTTCCAAGTCATCTGTGGCATATTTCCTCCCGTGTTCCTTAATATTTTTGGACTCATAACCAATGAAATATCCATTTTGAGTGAGGAATCCACCAATTCCTTCCTTGCATGCATCTGTACATACCACAAAAATATCATTTGGGTCAGAAATATTTAAATCAGGTGCACAAGTAAGTAATTCTTTCAACAAATTAAATTTTTCTTCACACTCAGTTGTCCATTCAAATTTAATTCCCTTATTTTTCAAAGAAGTGATGGGATGAGAAATCTTAGAGAACCTTGCTATAAACCTTATGTAGTAACCAACTAATCCTATAAAATATCTAACTTCTGAAACGTTCTTGGGTGTTGGCCATCCTCTAATGGTTTCAATCTTCTCTAGATCCACAATTATACCTTGTTCTGAAATAATGTGTCCCAAGTAATGGATCTGTTCTCAGTAAAAAGAACACTTACTAATATTGAAATACAACTAATGTTCCATCAACACTTACAATACCAATATTAGATGATGTTCATGCTCTTCCTCCGACTTAGAATAGATAAATATGTCATCCATGAATACTATGACAAACTTATCCAAATAATTTACAAATATGCCATTCATTAAACACATAAAAATAGTTGGTGCATTGGACAATCCAAATGGCACCACTACAAATTCATAATGTTGATACCTAGTTCTAAAGGTTATCTTATGGATGTATTCTTCCTTGATTCTTACCTGATGGTATCTTGATCTCAAGTCCATCTTCAAAAGTATATTTGCCCCTATTAGTTGATCAAATAGGTCATCAATTATGGGTTTAGGATATTGGTTCTTTACAGGGGATTTATTCAGCCGTCAAAAGTCAATACACATCCTCAATGTTCCATCCTTCTTTTTGACAAAGAGTATTGGTGCTCCCCAAGGTGAAACACTTGCACGTATGTACCCTTTCTTCAACAATTCTTCCAACTGCATTTGTAATTCTTTTTATTCTGGTGTACTCATTATATAAGGTGTTTTTGATACCGGGGAAGCTCCTGTCACTAAATTAATAGAGAAATATATCTCTCTCTTTTGTGGAAACCCTGGTATTTCTTGGAATACATCTTCAAATTATTGTAGTACTGAAAGTTCTTCAAGGCTTGGCCCCTTTGTCTTTTTTGTCTCCTCCACATGGGCTGCATACAATTGACATCATTTTCTAAAACATCTCTTCATTTGTAAGGTTGAAATATCCCTTATAGAAATGGGTCTTGGAACTCCTTTCATAGTTCTTTGCCTTCCTTCTTCATCAAGACAGGTAAATGTCTTTTTATGACAATCTAGGACAACATGATACTTTTCCAACCAATCCATTCCAATTATAATATCATAAGATCCCAATGGTATAATATTTAGATCAACGTTAGTATTCACTCCGTTCAGAATTATGGAACAACCGATGACCATCTCATTGATCCTTCTTTTGGTTCTAGTGGCTAGTTGAACCAAACTTGTTTTCTCAAGCTTAATTTTCTCCAAATGTAATCTCTTCACTATTTTAGGATCAATGTAACAATGAATTGCTCCTGAATCAATTAAAATAAAAATAGGTTGATTAATGATCTTACCTTCCAACTTGATCATATTGGATTGGTATTATGATTCTCGATCATCTAAGGCTGCATATATTCTTCCCATGTATTCTATTATTGTAGCCTCTTGGATGTTGTGCATGATCTTCACTTTTTATTTTCTATGAGGTAAATCCTTGTTGTAGCACACCTTTTCTGCTACTAAGGTTTAATCGCTCTTAAAAGAAGACTATAACACCACTTTGTACATAACCCATATAGGTTTTATAAATCTCATGCATTTAAATAATAAACACATTCTACACAAAGTATTCATATGAGTTACTGCCATAATTAACAATCCATATCATTTCATGATAATTCATATACACAGCGAAAATCATGATATCATAAGCAGTAGAGTCATGCAAAACATGATTAAAACATAATCAGATACTTATCTTTATCAATGGTATATTACACCAACCAAGTGTAGGCCTTCCATGAACCTCCTAGACTTAGACCACACTGCTCATTAGCTCAGCACTGGGTCACCCCCAAGCTAGGACTAAGCTCCACCCCGAGATAAGGAATACTGGGCTAGGCTGACGTTATAGGGAAAACAACACACAACCACAAGGAAAGGATTCTCTCCAAGGAACCTCTCACGTTCACTGCCCATAGACCCTCATTCCCCACATGCTTGTTCCACCCCAGGAGTATACACCTTCTCTGTCACCTGGATAGTCCTTCGACTACTAATCTCCCTTGCCTTGGGTTACAGGAAGAGGCTGGACCAAAAGTCTCCGAGCTCTATGGCAGTTGCAGGGTTCCTTCCAGGAGTCCTCTCCTTCCTTCCCGCACTCTCTCACCTGGAGAGAATCGCTCACAGGCCAACAACCTGTTCTTCCAACCTCAATCACCTCTCTCACCTAATGAGATCATTGCACCACTGGACAACAAGGCCCCACGCAGTCCAGCACTGCGTGGTCACAACAACTCATGGGGAAAACAGACATGGGATTCCCACATGTTCAACAATGGCTAGTCCCTTATATTTCCCAATCCGCCAACATAGAATAGACTCACACTCTGGTTGTCGGGGATGCATGACAAACAATCCACGCAGGGTCAACACAGGTTTGAACTGTTCAGACAGGGGTGGTACCAGCTCTCTCAGAAGTCAACCTAGGCTTTTCGGCTTTCAGGGATGCACCTGGGTATTCTTTTGTAGAGGTCCGATCATTTGCCTTCAGACCGTCAAGTAGAATGGAAGAGAGCCCCTCTCATGGCTCCTCCTGACTATTTTATTTGCATGTACCAGGGTTGACACTTGTCACCCTTGGAACTGCATGCGTTCCATCAACATGCATCCCCTTTGCATGCTTACCCTTTCCAAACTTAGGATGAAATGAAACATAAAATGCACATGTTCCTTTTGGAATAATATTAAAATATTATTCTTAGGCTTAAGCCCCCTAGGCTTAGCCCCCAGAATCAACACTTATCCCCTTTCCCACCTTCCATCCCCTAATTCCTTGCCCACTCTATGGATGATCAGTCCCCCTTCACTCATTCATCGTGGTCAGTCTGCACCTGGTGGTGTTTATATTTTATTAAATGTTCTGCATACATACAAGTACAACAACAGGCTCCTAGCCTTCAACACTTAGGCTCCCTGGCCTAACAAACACATAAGTCTCCAGCTTATAAGAACTTGGCTCACCAGCCTATAAAATATAATGACAATTCCTTTTAGAACTTGGTTTACAACGGGGCTCGGCCTTGGGGACACTACAATCCCCCTCCCCTTATTTTTGCACTTTCCTCGGTGCAACTTACACTGTCTCTGCAAGCCTTTCAAAATCGTCAAAAAGATGTGGGTACTCTGCCCACTTAACATCTGCATGATCCCATGTCATGTCCTCAGGACCGTACCAGGTCCATTGGACCTTTACAAGCTGTATAGCTCGATTTCAGAGTTGTTTTCTTTTCCTGTCCAATATGCGCATAGGATGCACTTGCAGGACACCTTCTAGTTCCACCTGAATCACATTCCAATCGATAACATGATTAGCAGCAGGTACATATTTCTTAAGCAGCGAAACATGAAACACATTATGTACAGTCATAGATGCAGGTAATGCAAGCATGTATGCAACCAGCCCAATCCTTTCCAGGATTTCAAATGGCACACAAAATCTTGCTTCCAACTTAGTGCAACTTCCCAAATTTAGGGAACTCCTGTTAGTTTTCACTTTCAAGAAAACATGGTCACCCACTTTGAATTCTCTATGGGTTCTATTACTATCAACGTAACTTTTTTCCCTGTCCTGGGCAGTTTTTAGATTATGTTTAATTTTTATCATTTGATCTTCCATCTCTTTGAGCAGTTCAGGCCCAACTACTACTCTGTCAGCTGGATTATCCCAGCTCACTAGAGTGTTTCAATTTCTTCCATAAAGTGCTTCGAATGGGCTCATCTTCAGTGATGCATGATACCCATTATTGTAGACGAATTCTACCAAATGCAGGTAGTCTTCCCACCTTGATGGTTTATCCATCACATACATTCTCAGCATGTCTTCTATTACTCTATTTACTCTCTCTGTCTATCCATTAGACTCGGGATGATATGTTGTGCTAAAGTTTAGATTCATTCTGAATCCTTTGAACAGTCCTTTCCAGAAATTCGAAGTGAATTTCGGGTCTCTATCAGACACAATTGTCTTAGGAATTCCATGCAAGCGTGCAACTTATTTTAAGAAGATATCAGCAACATCTTCTACTCTGTGGGTGGTTTTCAGTGGAATAAAATGGGAAGCTTTAGTAAGCTTGTCCACCACCACCATGATTGAATCATGCTTCTTTCTTCTTCTAGGCAATCCTATGATACAATCCATTGTTACCACGTCCCATTTCCATTCAGTAATAGGTAAAGGCTGCAACAACCCTGCTGGGTGCCTATGCTCAGCCTTAACCTTTTGGCAGTCCATACATCTGGCGATGTATTCAGCGATTTCTTTCTTCAAACCCAGCCAAAAGTAATGGCTTTTGACTGCTGCCAAAGTCTTCTGATATCCAGGATGTCTAACATAAGTCATGTTATGCATCTCCTTTAGAATTGCCAACTTCAATTCTCGGACATTGGGTACATATACTCTGTTTTTATACAGAAGTAAACCATTAGTTCCCAAGGTGTAACTTTCCTTGATCTGTGGTCTCTCACGCTGTTGTAGCTTTGCTACAAGATTTTTGTACTGCAAATCAACATTTGCATCTTCCAAAATTCTTTCTTTCATTTCAGTCTGGTACATGCTAATGGCTATAGCATGTAATTCATGCACTTTTCTGCTAAGTGCATCAGCCACCTTATTTTCTTTCCCTTTGATATGCTTGATATCAAAGTCATATTCGCACAGAAACTCCAGCCATCTGATTTTCCTGGCATTTAAGGTTGGCTGATCAAATAAATACTTCAGATCGTTATGGTCTGTTATCAACTCGAATCTCTTGCCCATGAGGTAATGTCTCCATTTCCTCAAGGCGTGGACGATTGTTGCCATATCTAAATCATGAGTGGCATAATTCTTCTCATGTTCCTTCAACTTTCGGGATTCATAACAAACTACAAATCCCTCTTGGATGAGAACTCATCCCAGCCCCTCCTTACATGCATTTGTGCACACTACGTAATCCTTATTTGGATCTACAATATTTATGATTGGAGCACTGGTTAGCAGCTGCTTCAATCGATGAAAATTGCTCTCACATTCGTCAGTCCACTGGAACTTCTTCCCCTTCCTTTGCAAGGAAGTGATAGAATGAGCTATCCTTGAGAATCCGGCTATAAACCTCCTATAGTAGCCTACCGGACCCATAAAATATCTAACTTCTGCCACATTCCTTGCCGCTGGCCATTCTCGAATGGCCTCTACCTTTTCAGAATCCACAACGATCCCTTCTTCAGATATAATGTGTCCCAAGTAATGGATCTGCCTTTGGTAAAAAGAGCACTTGCTCAGTTTCGCGTACAACTGGTGTTCTCTCAACACCTACAACACCATTCTCAGGTGTTGCTCATGTTCTTCCTCTATCTTGGAATACACCAAGACATTGTCCAGGAAGACTATGACAAACTTGTCCAAATAATTTTTGAACACTCCATTCATTAAGCACATGAAAACAACAGGTGCATTTGTCAGTCCAAACGGTACCACTATGAATTCATAATGACCGTACCTAGTTCTAAAGGTGGTCTTGCTGATGTCCTCATCCTTTATTCTCACTTGGTGATATCTAGATCTGAGATCTATTTTTGAAAATATTTTTGCATCCTTCAACTGATCAAAAATATCATCAATCCTTGGCAGAGGATACTTGTTCTTGACAGTGACCTTATTCAACTATCGAAAATCAATGCACAACCTCAACGTACCATCTTTCTTCTTCACGAATAGGACCGGGGCTCCCCAAGGTGACACACTGGGGAAAATGTAACCTTTCTTTAGTATCTCTTTGAGCTGCAATTGCAACTCTTTCAGCTCTGGCGTACTCATTCTACAAGGAGCCTTCGAAATTGGAGCTGCTCTAGGCATCAAATTTATAGAAAAATCAATGTCTCTCTTCGGAGGTAGTCCAGGTACCTCCTAAAATATGTCCTTGAATTCTTTGAGTACTTCGTGGTCTTCCAGATTCGATACTACATCTCAGGATGCTCCTTCCACCCGAGCTGCAAATAATTGACATCCTTTTGTAAATTCTAACCTTGTACAATATCTACTGCAAACTGATATTCTGAAAAGAACAGAAAAGATACAATGGCAAACAAAAACATTACACAGAGATTGTTCACCTGGAAACCCAAACCGGGAAAACCAGCATATATTATATTGATACATTGTTTTACATTGTTTACAATACAATATACATATAGGAGCCATCGACATCCAAAACCCTAACCCAATGACTTGGATTAGTCCAAAACCCTAATTCCTTAATCGGAAATAGAAAACCATCGGCAAAAAACCATGTGCCAAAAAACCACCTAATATCATGTGGTCCCGGAAATATGTCGTCTCGTAAATATGTCGGCCCAGCGAAAATATGTCGGCCCGAAACTGGCGAAAATATGTCGGCCCAAAAAAAAAAATTTGGGGGCACTGCCCCTGAACCCCTGCGCGGGGGGCTCTGCCCCCCTCTAACCCCCCGGCACAAGCGCTCAGACACTACTACTTGTGCAAAGAATATAACACATACCCAACATTCTCCCACTTGTTGTTTTCTTTGAACACAGGGGGTTACAGGGTTACCTAGTCAACAATCCAGGGAAACAATGCCCATGGATCCTCTACACCAAGAGAACTTCTCAGTGCTCACAGATTTTGTTAATGAATCTGTAACATTCTTCAAAGTGTCCACCTTCATCAGTGATACTTTCTTTTCTTCAATCATGTCTCTCACAAAGTGATATTGAACATCAATGTGCTTTGTCTTTGAATGATAAGCAGGGTTCTTCGCCAAGAAAATTGCACTCTGACTATCACACTCTATCCTTACATCTTCTTGTACCAACCCAATACCTGAACACAATCTTTGTAACCATACTGCTTCCTTACTTGCATGAGTGGCTGCCATGTATTCAGATTTTGTAGTCGAAAGTGCCACTACAGCCTATCTTTTGCTCATCCAACTTATTGCTCCTCCAAACAAATTAAACACATACCCGCTTGTAGATCTCCTACGATCCAAATCTCCAGCCTAGTCTACATCCACAAATCCATGTATATCAACCACTCTGTCCAATCCTGGTCTTCCTTCGTAGCACAATCCATAGCTAGCAGTGCCACGCAAATACCTAAAAACTCTTTTTACTGCTGTCCAATGCTCCTTCCCTGGTTTTGACATATACCTGCTCAAAAC